>CAAKHF010014297.1:13871-25719 GCA_901007745.1 Hippocampus kuda
AGTGTTTGCGGCCGCAGTCCTTGAGAGACGGATCATTTTCATTGCCGATGAGTTGGGGTAATGCGCACTCGCCCTGTACTCAACCACACACTACCATTCATACAGAGTACTATACACAAACTCATTCTTGAAATACGACTTCATTGGTACTAGTACTGTACTGAATATAGTGGCTTATTTAGTAAAACCGTTGGTGTTCACCTGACTTTGAGTGATACTTAAGATATTACAAGCAAACATTGAAATTAGCCTATCCCAGCTCATCATTCAATAAGCAATGTTATTTTTACAAGTATAATTATAAACAGGATAACAACCTGTTTGTTGTTTGTTGCTCAGACAAAACAATACAATTTATTACAAATCGCAGTAGTTGTAAGTTGTAATGTACACCAAAAAATGAATGGTTTCTTTAAATCTGGTATGTCAAGTAATTAATTAATAAAACCATAAACCCAATAGCATAGAATTCAAATGTTTGTTCTTGTGTCTTCCGTATTAAGATGATGTCATATTTCACACCTGCATTGCTTAATAATGCCAAAAATTTAAAACTAATTTTGCTTGCTGTTCATCAGAAGAAAAAAAACAAGTGGGGAAACATAAGGAAACGGCCCCCAACATTCATGAAGGGCACTCATAAAATAAACGACTAAAGTGGTTCTAGGCAAAAGCTTGCTCCCAGTATACAGTGTATATATACTGCAACAGATAATTCATAGGCCAATATCTCAACGGTTGTATAACTATGTTAGAATTTAAATTAGCATTTGCTTAATCTTATTTGAATTTCATGTATTTTCTCCACATCGAAGCTGTGCGCATACAAATTTTATGATGACACTTTGTTGCATTTTCTATTGTAATTTGGTGTGTTCATTGCTAAAATAAATAAAGACATTATAAATGGGTATGACATCCGTTCTCCTAACATTGGTGGGTGGAAAACATTTTTCTCTCCTCTTTTTTTCTCTGCAGCACATTATCCCAGGTCATACATGCGGTAGCAGCCCTTCTTTATCCTTTTACCTGGCAGCACACTTTTATCTCCATCGTTCCAGAGATTTTAATCGATGTTGTGATGGCACCCACTCCATATCTGCTTGGAGTACAGAAACACCTGCTTGACCTTGTCACCGACCAAAGCGATGTGAGTTAAGTTTTCTTCAACTGATAGAACACATTTACACACATGCTTTTCTTGTTGTAAAATGGCATCAGTGCAATATAACACCACAGTGACATTTCTCTATACTTTTCTCTTATTTTTCACAGCTACTGATTGTGGATTTATCAGAGAACAAAAAGGAAACCTTCATTGTTTCTGTAAGACACGAGATTTGATTTTTGTCAGTTGCATGTAATTGTTGTGCTCAACTTTCCAATAAATAAAATTAAAAATTGAAAATGACCCTGCTGCAGATCGGCGATGAGCGCTCTATTCTTCCCCCAAAACTGCTCAGTGAAATCCGAGAGTCACTCGGTCAGAGAAAGAAAGCCTCATGTAGGTCAACTGCTGTGTTTGCAAGTGTTAAATATATCTCGTCGTTCATTCATCGTAATGTTTCTGTCTTCTCTTTCAGCGACAGAAGATCTGAACCATGTCGTGTCGGAGGCCTTCCTGCTGTTCTTTGTGAAAACAGTCGGTCATTACATGTCCTACGTGAAATGCAGTCACACTGGAGAGCAGAGGGTGTTTGAGAAAAGGAGCTTCTACAAAGCCATCGAGTCAAAAACCACACGGCACTTTGTCAAAAAGTTCATCCAGACTCAGATGTTTGATCTCTTCATCCAGGAGGTGGAGCAACAGCAGACTGGACCACAGCAGGGTGAGACTCTTAACAAAAGCTTGCACTCTCCTATTTACTTAATTCCAATTACATATAAATTATCCAGTAAACTACAGATAGTAACTTCATCCAATTAATGTACATTTCCTGGTGAGGAAAAACTGTGTGTGTGCGTGTGCGTGTGCGCGTGTGCGTGTGTGTGTGTGTTTTATGTTAACTTGCAGTTTTTTTCCCCTGCAGGAATATTTCACAAAAAGATTGTGGAATACCAGGAAAAGAAGAAAAAGGAAAAGAGCAAGAAACACTAGTTTGTTGCAGTGAGTGTATATACTGTACTGTAATAGAATACCTAGATAATGAATGTTGCACTGTTGTTTTTACTTGTCATTTTCTGTTAAATATTTTATTTTGCAAAGTGACAAATTGTATTGCTGCTACTTTGTCAAAACACTGGTTTACAGTCTATTGCTGGTGAGCAGGAAATCATTTCAATCAAATAAAGACTAGTTTTTCAAGTCCATCTGCATTTTTTTATGTTATGTGTTGTGTTTATTATTTTACTTTACGTTAACTGTTTTGTTAAGCGCTTTGTTACAGCTGCAGCTGTTGTGAAAGCGCTATATAAATCAGGATGTATTGTATTGTAATCTATTAGTATGCAACCTTCAATGTGTCATTTTTGTCTGTCATTCCTTTTATCTTTTGTTGTTCACTTTCTCAACAAATATGGTTTCGTCAGAACCTAAATTTGCATTTGTTGGAATGACAAAACGCTACATGTCCACAAGCCTGAGGCAAATTTCATTTTCAACCAGCAAGTTAGTGGTTGAGTGACTGTGACGAGTGACACGAGAGGTTCATCATGCAACCCCATCCAGATGATGTCAAAGTGAAGACAGGGCCTCAGTTAAGAAAAACATTACAAATTACACAGCAGAGAGTACAGGCACAAACAAAGCATCAGGCGTGAGAAACAAGAGCAGTGCTACTTGCAGGCACACAACCACACGTCTGAAAAATAAATACCATGTGCACAGGATGTGGCTGAAACACCGCCATTGATGCACAGTTGCACAACAAGCGCGAGCAATTCTTGCTGCTCTTTCTCTCCCACCACCTGCACGTCTGTGAAGGTCATGGGGAGTTGAGTCTGGGACCCTCAGATGCTGAATTCTAGCATGCGCTGCCTCTCTATATTCAATATTTTATTTCTGCGTGCGCAAAATGGAATGTCATATTTTAGGCTCCATATTTGGCAGATAGGGAAAAATAAGTACGACTGAATTCTCTGACATTTAGATGTAGAATCCATGAGTTTGTAAGAGCTTCAGAAATTGAAACGCTGACGTCCTTTAGCTTGATGTAATTTCCGCTGAATCGTGTAGCACGTAGCTCAATATATTTTTTTCCTCTATATGCTAAAACGGTTTTAGTCACAGTGCTGTGTATATGCTTTCAATGCATAATTAACACATAAAATTAAATGTTGGCTTGAAACTTATTTAATCTGTTTTTGATATCTACACTGGTTATCAAGAGTGTGGAACAAGAAGGGGAAAACAATTTAAGGCAGTGCTCAACAGCTATTTTGTAATTGAAATACAGTACCAATTCTGGAATGAGCCACAAACTGGAAAAGTGGGTCAATTAAAGTGAAAAAAAAACAAAATACTATAATGTAATTATGTCAAACAATTGGCTCAATAGAAGATTTAATGGCGGACTGGTGAGTTTTTTGTTTTGATCAAATGTACCCAAAACGCATCCAAATCAGATGTATTTATTTTTTTAAGAAATGCTACTAAAAATCCATAAAATGAAAGATTTTGCCGATGTCACTAACCAGCTACTGCTGTCATGTTGGTCAGAATAAGAAACCAGGATAATAGTTAATTTATATTTGAAACCTAAAGACGAATCTGTGAGTGAGCAGATTTCAAATTGACAGCAGACTAGCAACGAAATGACGTTTTGAGAGAAAAAATACGTATTTTTAAGGCTGCGCAGCGCTTTCTGGTTTTGACCACTAGGTGTCCCACGGACTCCACACTGGACGTTTCATTGGGGACTCTTTAGTAGAGGAAGAAGCGGCAACCACAACACCTTCGATAAAGGTAATAGACGTTCAAAGAACGACCTTTCAACTTTTGATCAAAGACAAACATTCGTATTTTGATTATACGTCAAAACTATTGCCCTCTGACATATTAAGATTATTGTTATAAGTGTTTCCGTACGCCAAACGCCTCGGATCTACTTTAGCAAATAAGTGGCTAACGAGGGTTAGCCAACTAACTGCCATCAAGGTGTTTTTTGTCTCTTAACATGGAAATGAAGTGTTTCCGAAACTTTTCCTAAAGCAAATGCTCTGTCGCTGAAGGGAAAGTAAAACCAAGTACGATATAAAATGTCTGAACTGTATTTTATGGACCGTCGTGTGTTACTCTTCAAAAGTTGACTCAGTCTGGAACTTTGAAAGCTAAGAGCTAAGGCTAGCAGGTAACATTTCTCTCTGGAACGGTTACCTCAAGGGCATCAAGTCGACAAAATATACGATTGTTTACAAGTTGAAATGTGTTTACTTGAGCGTTTTACATGCATGCATCGTTTTGTTTCCCAGTACCGACAGCCTCGAAGTTACAGACGCTACGTGTCGACGTACTCTTTATTTCGGTCGTGTTGCTTTAGTCATGCGTGACCCTATCCAAATGCCTCCCACGCACATCTTATTTTTACGTGACAGAAGCTTACATGCGTACTACTTAGTCATTCTAAAGAGAAATTCGAATGACTTGAAATGTTTCTCACATAAACCAGTTAAGACGTCAAAAGACTTATTCTTGTGGTCCAACTGTGTACAGACTGCGAGATGACTTGTTAATCTAATTTTCAAAAAGGACAAAATCGATGTCGAAATCTTTTTGCAGTTGGTTTTAATGTTTTGTCTGAAACTCATTCGTTTCCTGTTTTGGTGCCGTCAATGTTACAGAAAAGCTAATGCTCCCGGCATTTCCTGTAATATTCAGGAAACATGCTTGCTAGGTTAATTGGATAATCTAAATTGCCCGTAGGCGTGCATAATTGTTTGTCCCGTTGCCCAAAGTGAGCTGGGGTAGGCTCAAGCTCCCGCAACATTCAATAGAATATAAGTTGATTCAGTCATAAACCTGTAACCGAAGAGAGCTATTTTACACACAGTCTAGGTCATCTATTTCAACAGAGGAAGTACTTTTCCATCACATAAGAGTAAACCAATTGTCATGTAACATACGGTACTCGTCAATGGAAATAATCTGCATTTCATCTAGCCTCACATGTTGATGACTGGCATCGTTTGTGAAAATCTTCTCAAACATGTTTGACTATATACCTGGCCGTTTAATTCTCATGTGGAAAATCACTCAAAAGTCACTGACGGTGTAGTGGTACACTAGCCTAGCTTGCAGGTGGGATCGGTTGCCACTCAGTGACTGTGTGAATCATTGTTCATCACTTTACGTGCCCTGTGACTGATTGGTGACCACTTCAGGATGTAGTCCGCCTTCTGTCCAAAATCTGGTCAGATAGGCTCCAGCACACCCCCCGCCCCCACCCCTACTACAACCCTGCTCAGGATAAGCAGTGTTGAAAATGATGGATAGATGAATACGATTGCTCAAAAACATTGCAGACGCCACAAAATGTATTGTGAACAGACCATATTGAGCAGGAGTAATAAGAATCAATTTTGTGTTCTTTAATTATGGAGACAGAGTGACTCCACCTTGTTCTTGCACATTTCCTTTTTGTTTCTTCATAACTCGGCTGTCACAATGCCACACTCTTTCCTTCCTCTTTTTATGCATTGGACTGCGCATTATATCATAGTCTTGAGTTTTCTCAGACCCAATGCGGTTAGAACTGAACTAGTCTTGGGCTTTGGCGTTCACAACACCGGATGCAGATCACCTTCACCTTGTCTGTGTGTGTGTCACTTGTCTTGCTTTAGGTAAAGCATGGCAATGACGGGCCAAAGCTCATGCTCTTCCATGAGTAACCACACCAAGGAACGTGTCACCATGGCAAAGGTGACCCTGGAGAATTTCTACAGCAACCTAATTGCCCAGCACGAGGAGAGAGAGATGAGGTAACAGCAACAGATTAATCTGTCTCTTTGTAATGCATGGACTAAGCATTCTGTGTCAAATATTTTATCCGCTAGAAATGACTAAGGTCAAAAACTGTCGTGAACTGTGAAAATTGTTGCTCAGGCAGAAGAAATTGGAGAAGGTCATGGATCAAGAAGGCTTGGCTGATGAAGAAGTGAGTAATTTGAATTGTTAGACTTGGAAGTAATGGGGGGGGGAAATCATGTTTTCTTGATAATAATGACAATCTTGTGTCTGCAGAAAAGTCGTCGGCGTACTGAGCATGCAAGGAAAGAGACCGACTTTCTTCGTCTGAAGCGTACACGCCTAGGTTTGGAAGATTTTGATTCCCTGAAGGTGATTGGCCGTGGAGCATTTGGAGAGGTAAAACCAACATTCATGAGTACAGAATTTTGGATGCCTACATCGTGATTAATGCGCCCTCAGCCTTCTCTATTTGGATAAGCATCGACAAAGAAAACAAATTGTCAGTGACATGTGCAAGCACGTCACGGTCAAAGTCGCTGAGGCCACACGAAATCAGCTCAAGTGTTCATCAGGCTTGTATCAGCAGTGTTTTGTCTCGCTTTCTTGCAGGTGCGTCTGGTGCAGAAGAAGGACACTGGCCACGTCTACGCCATGAAGATCCTTCGCAAAGCCGACATGCTGGAGAAAGAACAGGTGAGGCCATGGTGCCGGTGGTGAGGCGGCGCTGCTCCTAATCTGGTGTTAATCAGTCTAATGGTCGGTTCGATGATGATTAGGTGGGTCACATACGTGCTGAGCGGGACATCCTGGTGGAAGCAGACAGCCTGTGGGTGGTCAAGATGTTCTACAGCTTTCAGGATAAGATGAACCTCTACCTCATCATGGAGTTCCTACCTGGCGGTATGCGTGTTTCCGCTATGCCGCAGAAGCAATGACCACAAATAAATGGGAAGAAAGTAAGAGTGAGGACGTGTGTGGTGTTGATGTTATCCTTTCAGGAGACATGATGACCCTGCTGATGAAGAAGGACACCCTGACAGAGGAGGCCACTCAGTTCTACATCGCAGAGACTGTCCTGGCCATCGACTCCATCCACCAGCTGGGCTTCATCCACAGAGACATTAAGCCAGACAACCTCTTGCTGGATTCCAAGGTTAAGTTACGAGGCAGTTTTGCTTGTAATTCGCCCATTTAAACCCACATTCAAAATGGTGATTTTTGCTACATATTGCAACCATGTGAGATATCATAACGTGAGTGCTAGGGCTGAATAATATTTATATGTTTTGCTTTTATTTTCCCACCTTCTGGGATTTGCTTAATTTCTAATGATAGCAAACAAGCTTTGAAATGTTTTTTTTTCACCAGCAAGTTTTGCCCTGGCATCAACTTGCCTCGACTTCACAAAAATAAGAAGGGCGGGATGCTTCCTTTTTATGGGGGGGGGGGGGAATCCCTTTTGTCAAAACAAATGTACTTTAACACCGTCCTTAACTTAAGATAAGAAAACCTTTATTAGTCTCGCAATGGAGAAATTCCCAATTCACAGCAGCAAAGTTATAAAAGGAAGAAGAACAACAACAAAATATAGGAGCTGCTGGAAAGGCAGCCACTCACGCGGCGCCATTCTGAAGTCAAAATAACAAAAATAACACAACACAACACATAGTACACAGACAGTCGTGCAATCTTCACCACTTTCCTGCATACACTTTGTTGTCTGAAGCAGTTATAGATGAAAGAGGAGAGGATCAAAGTGTCCTTTCACCAGTGGATCAGAGACGTCATGCTGAGACGTCATGACTTGAAAATGTTCATCAATTTAACATAAATTGCATAGTTTAGCCGATTCATATCTGTTGTCGGAAGACTAAAGCAGCACCTCCTCACATTATTTTCTCTGTCGAGCTATATAGGTGAGACAAGGTAACCTCTGCAAAATATTTGCATCTTGGAAGCATATATCTTGGGGTCAACCACCACGTCAATAAATCACTGCTTTTACAACAAATAAGTGAGCATCGTGTCTTGGGAAATGTTTATCATACGTTATTCCGTGACTGCCTTTCACAGAGCTGCTTTCTTGCTATATTGGCAATGATTATGTAAGTTTCAGTTTCTTAGCTGGAATAAGTTCCCTAGTGGCTTTAAAAAAAGGTGGATGGAGAGAGGTCTGAATAGTGACTAACTTGGCAACATTGCTTGATTTTGTAAAGTCTTTGCAATCAGGTTGTTGGTGCAAGCAAGGAATGTCGGCGAGGATGCAATCGGAACTATAGAAGCGGCTAAAAATTAATGTAAAAAAAAAATCATTCTTTGCAATAACGTAAATTAATTGATTCATGGATCAGCCCTAACATGAATGCATGAAAGTTTCTTATGTGCTGAGGGTTCTCTGTGTTGATTTTTCAGGGTCATGTAAAGCTGTCCGACTTTGGACTGTGCACGGGCCTGAAGAGAGCACATCGTACAGATTTCTACAAGAACCTGAATCATAGCTTGCCCAGTGACCTCAGTAAGTGACGTCGGGAAATCTCGTCCCTTTCCATAATCAGTGACATCGTTTTCTTGATGATGTTCAAGACAGTTTTATTCGAAATAAATTGAAATGGTGTGTAAGGTATTGGAAACCATTCTCAAAACCGATATTTGTTACTCTTCAATTTTATAAGACCATTTTTTTATTCATAAGGTCCGAGTCATTGAAAAAGTAAGTCACATAGTTTGGATGAACTTTATGAACATTTTACCACACGTCTCTAGGTTTGAATGAACATAGTCTGTTCAATGTTTGGTATAGGGCTGCAGCTATTGAATTTTTAGGTATTTGGATATCCGACTGAAAATTCTAGAGAATCATTGGGATTTCTGATAAGAAAAGAAAAAAAAATTTTTTTTTGCTTGGTTAAAGATACAGAAGACAAAAAAAAATGCATTTTGACCAATTGTTTTTCATTATTAGATACTGTAATCAACGTTTTACCCAATCAATTTAAACTGAATAGAAGCACACTATTTTCCTAAGTAAGGATTTAGATCAATCTCTCCCCTTAGATTTTGATCTGGTAGCCAAAGTGACGTCACAAAAACTATAAAAATTCCGCTGGCTAAAACGGCACACTTGAGTAAGTCTGATTTATTAAAAAGTGATCAGTAGCAACAGCAACTGTGTCAGGGTGTCAGTATGAAAATATATAGCGTCATTAACGTTTATTTATTCACTTGAGTGCTGCTAGTGCCAAACACTGGCAGTAGACGACGTACAATAAAATATCAGCGTAATAAAGTTGTTGTTTTTTTTTGTTTTTTTAAGTGCCCTTAATTAGTGATTGAACATTATTTCAGGACAACATTTTGTTGTCGTCACAAGGAAACAAGTCAAGTCAGCCGCTAGACGCGACATGTTGCTGGGAACAACTTCAAAGTAAAAGTGTACGAAAGGTGTTGAAGTACATAAATTATATACTGTATATATTAAATGGTCAGGTCAAGTTTCCTGCTATTTTGAAGTTGGCCTTCTTAGCATGTTGGCAACGTGTCATTGTCATGAATAGTACTGTATGAACAATTTTTGCTGCAGTTAGCTTGACTTTTTCTTCCTGACAGTGAACACCTAAAGAAGTGTGTATACCCCGAGTATTCTTTTTATTTAAGTACAGTGATCCCTCGCTATTTCGCGGTTCGTTTATTGCGGCTTCGATGCATCGCGGATTTTTTCAAACATTCATTAATTTTTTTTATTTATTTTTTTTGAAGTCCGCAAAAATCAGTGTCAAAGTGTTGTTTACTATGCGTGCTAGTGTGTGCGCACTTGGCTCAAGCGCGGAAGGTCCACGTGCGGCAAGTGTGTGTGCGTGCACGCATGGGCGCACAGGTGAGTGTATGTGTGTTGCAGAGAGAAAAAGAGAGAGAGAGGAGGTTTATAAGAACAAAAGAAGGTCTCTTTCATCGTTAATTGTCTTAATTGACTAATCAAAAACACGTCTGCTGCACAAGCTGGATCGCTGGCCTGTGTGTGTGTGTGTGTGTGTGTGTGTGTGTGTGTGTGTGTGTGTGTGTGTGTGTGTGTGTGTGTGTGTGTGTGTGTGTGTGTGTGTGTGTGTGTTAGTGCGCTCTGCTCAAGTGCAAAGGCCCACGTGGGGCAATATTTTTTATATATGTTAAGTGGTCGCTACTTCGCGGATTTTCGTTTATCGCGGTTGGTTTTGGTCCCCATGAACCGCGATAAACGAGGGATTACTGTACTCAAATTAGTCAGGGACAAGTATCAGCCCGAGTTTGGTGTTCTGTTCTTTTTTTTGTTGATTGGTTTGTTTGTTTGGTTGAAAGCATTGCAAAACTGACAGATTGTCCCTTCACAGCATTTCAGAACATGAACTCCAAGAGAAAAGCAGAGACCTGGAAGAGAAATAGGAGGCAGTTGGTAGGAGCAAGGAGACACATTTTCACTCCGTGCACACCACACACAATATCTTGATTTGTCATTCAATCTGCAAAATGACGTTGAATGTAAATAGCACAAAACAGCTGTAAATTTACCCAACCTTGGGTGCTGTTAGTCTTGATGGAAACATGTTTTTGTCAACCAACCCAAGCATTAAGAATAACTTTGGCTTTTATTCAGCGTTTTTCTTGCTTTGCCAAAATCAAGCCAGGCCTGCCATCTTGTGCGTCCCTTCCCATGTATGGCCTGGCAAATTACATAGTCTCGCTTTGGTTTGGGTTTTTTTTGAATGATGGCCAGTGGGCTGGTTCTGTCCAAGCAAACGCTTGTGCGTTTTGGCTTTTACTCATCGAAGGGCCCAGTGTGTGGAGCGCCCAAATCAATCCAAGCTTTTTTTGTGGCACATAGACGTATTGCCAATGACCTCCCCCGCACGTCCAACAACTTTACCAAGCAATCAAATGTATTCTGTCTATCCAATGGTAATCTGAAAATGCGATTAAGATGTGCTTACATTGTGTGAAGGCACCTCTGGCAAATTACTTCAGGTGAAAGTGTTCTCAGGCTTTCAGGTATAAATATGATGCAGTTGCACCATAGCGCAAAATTGTGACATGAAGCAGTCACAACTTAACCTGATTGAACTTCACTCTTCAAGTACTGGCCACCTTGGATCATAACAATATTTAAGTGATTCTTTATTGTATTATATTGTATTACTCGTATAGAAAAGCGGTTATTGGGATTTTAAAAAAAAAAAGCATCATCTTCCATTGTTAGTCCTCCACATTGGAACCTAATTGTAGAAGACAGAACTTGAGCAACAGCTCCCATCATTATTTTGTACTCACCCGGAGTGCTTCTCGTTCAGGCCTTCTCCACTGTGGGAACACCGGACTACATTGCTCCTGAGGTTTTTATGCAAAATGGATACAATAAACTCTGTGACTGGTGGAGTCTTGGAGTCATCATGTATGAGATGCTTATAGGTAAGTGCTGACATTTTCGCGTGACATTCAGGTGGCAAGTTGGGGACCAGGCCAGATAAGATAACAAAGCTGCATGCTGTGTGTGTGGACTACGCTGTGTTCAGGTTATCCACCATTCTGCTCGGAGACGCCTCAGGAGACGTACAGGAAAGTGATGAACTGGCGGGAGACGCTCACCTTTCCTCCAGAAGTGCCTATTTCAGAAAAGGCCAAAGACCTCATTCTCAGGTAGGACCGCTTGGCTTACATCCTCACTTGGCTTACTTTTCATCAATCCGCTCTGCCTTTGTCATGGTGCCACTTCAGTGAACACATAATTGGTTGACTCTTTTGTATGTGTGTGTGATTTTTTTTTTATTCCAACCCTACACACACACACACACACACACACACACACACACACAGGTTCTGCTGCGAAGAGGAGCACAGAACCGGTGCTGCTGGTGTGGAGGAAATCAAGTCCAATCCGTTCTTTGAAGGCGTGGACTACGACCATATCAGGTGTGACTT
>CAAKHF010014309.1:0-12440 GCA_901007745.1 Hippocampus kuda
ACAACTCCGAGACAGTCCAGTCTCCTACAAAAGGAAAGATGACGTTTGGGGATTATTCCTCCCTCCACGTTATAGTTGAGATGGTATAACCCAAGAGGTGCTTGCTACAATGTTACCAGACAAGTCTTGGGTCGTTATTTAACAAATGACAGAAGTCCGACAGAGCACGAAAGCAACGCATTCTCGCCGTACGTAATCAACTTTTCAAGAGCATTTGCTCTGGAGCAAATTTAACCAAGTTGCGTTCACACGTGCACATTTGTTCCGGCGTAGCGTCGCAAACGAGCATTTGCTCCGGAACAAATTCTTAAACCACCTCCCTGAGGTGGATCAAATAGGGTCCGGTATAAGCTCTATTGCGGCGCTACGCCGGAGCAAATGTGCACGTGTGAACGCTCGACTGGCGTAGCGCCGGTGCAGTGCCGGACCAAATGTGCACGTGTGAACACCCCTAAAGTGACACGTAGTTTCCGAATTTTTTTGTGCCTGAATAAATGAAATTGGCATTTAGAAACTGCATTTTGTATTCCCTGTAGTGTCTGTTTGATATTAAAATTGAACTGAAACCTTTGTATCAGATAAATATGCAAAGACCCCAGAAATCAGGAATGGGGCAAATACTAGTTCACAAGGCTATATGCGCCCTGTGATTGGCTAGTGACCAGACCTATTTCTCTGTCACAGTTTGCTGGGATTTGCTCCAGCTCACCCACAGCCCTTGTAAGAAGAAGTATAGTAAAGGGACAGATGTATATTTTTTAAAAATATATATAGTCACATCACAAGCCATATTTGTGGAATTCTGCAGGTGACATCACGGCAGAGAAGAATGTTGAGGTGACTAAAAGGACATGGAAAGCTCCTGAGGTTAGACCTGTGACCACCTATATTGTTGTGTTTTGATTGATTGCCATTTTTTTGTAACTGTAATTTTGTCATGCCTTTCCAGACAACCTCCATGATTGTCAAAGTCAAAACATTTGAGGAGATTATGCGTGAAAAACATCGGCGCAAACAGGAAATGGCTGGGCAATCTTCCATCAGCCAGCAAGCCTCTGATGCATCATCTTCACTAAAACCATTAGTTCGTAGTATGCTGAAGAAGAAGATTCTTCCACCACCAGAGTCTTCATCACCTATCTGTAGCACTCCGGATAGGAGCAATGTCTCACCTGCCAAAAATACTCGTCTTCGCAAGCTGAAAACCATCAAATCTGAGACTGAGTGCCCTCCAAACATCTCTATTCCGGCTCCCATCACAGCTGTGAACTCAGTTCCAGTGAGGAGTTTAACCCCATCGCAGGAAGACACTCTCTTACTAAGTCCGGACAGCTCCTCCAAGATCAAGTACAAAAACACAAAAAGCTTAATTTTACCATCTTCACCCAAGCAGACAACTCCAGAGAGACTCCGTGCAGCAGTAGAGAGTCCAACTACTGATAGAACTCATACCACAGACAGAAAAGGTACATTGCACTTGCATTTGTTATCACTATTTACGTTGCTTATTCATCATGTACATGCTTACAGGAAACACAGACCTTTTTGAAATTCATTACATTAAAGTGTCACCATTTTAACGGGAGAACCTGATATCGGAGCATTTTATCAAAGTCTCTATGAACGCCTTGAGTAAAGTTAAATGGGTAGTTTTCAGAAAAAAAAAACCACTGTCATACATGTTAAAACTGTTTATATAAACAGTGTGGAATATTATTAAAATTATCTTTTGAAAAATTGTTCCTCTCTAGCCCCATTGTATGCCTGTAATTTTATTAGCCTCTCAGAGACCGAAGTCGTGACCCAGGGATGTGGTCAATCATTTGCTGTGCATGCAGCATCATAGGGGCGTGCTAAATCACCTTTTTGGATTTATAATTGATTGTACATTTCCCAAAATACCACATCAAACATTTTTTTGTTTTGCAAGGCTCCATGAATAAGTCACACGAGCAATATAACAGCCGTGGAAGATTGGCTTGTTCATTCATTCATTCATTCATCTTCCGAACCGCTTCATCCTCACTAGGGTCGCGGGGGGTGCTGGAGCCTATCCCAGCTGTCTTCGGGCAGCAGGCGGGGGACGCCCTGAATTGGTTGCCAGCCAATCGCAGGGCACACAGAGACAAACAACCATGCACACTCACACCTAGGGACAATTTAGAGTGTTCAATCCGCCTGCCATGCATGTCTTTGGAATGTGGGAGGAAACCGGAGCACCCGGAGAAAACCCACGCAGGCCCGGGGAGAACATGCAAACTCCACACAGGGAGGCCGGAGCTGGAATCGAACCCGGTACCTCTGCACTGTGAAGTCGACGTGCTAACCACTGGACTACCGGGCCGCTGGCTTGTTCACTGCGCGCGATTTTACATTGCACGTCTAGTGCATTTTAGTGAGGGGCATAGCTTTAGTCAGAGACTCATGGGGAAGAGGGCGGAGTGAAATGGGACTATGTTTGAAAAGATTTGAAAACGTTCAAATCTTGTTCAAAGTTAGAAAATTGCAAGCTCCCCTTTTAAGGGAAATATAAAAACGTAGATGAAATACCCTTATTTGATTTGCATTGTGTGTCTTTTCCAGTGCGGCCCAAACTGAACGTGAAGCCGTCTGTCATGAAGCCTGCCTTGCAAGTGAATACAGCCCAGAAGCGGAAGAGAGCAGTGCGGTCTGCTGTGGCTGCTGTCAAACCTCTGAACAGCACCTCCATAGTTTTAGAGGAATCACAACAGGAGACTGACAGTAAGGAAGAGGTAAGCAGTGTAGGGGAAGTTCATTTTCTCTGCCACGTCATTCATAATTCAGTTCACAATTTTTTTAATTAACTTGTACATCTCATAGTCCATTTAAAAAAAAAAAAACTAAGATCTTCACCGCCATACGAAAATAAATATATGACAAGGAGACACTACCCTCAAAGTACTTGCTTTTCCCCTGTTGCCAGACATTCATTCCACATTAGTACAAGTAAACCGCTGCAATTTCCCCCACACACTCACATGAGGAAAAATCTGTTGCTTGAATGTTTTTGTTTTTGTTTTTTAACCCTGGAGAACCCACGGGGTCTAATTTGGCCCCTACAAATTCTGCTACTCAAATGTAATGCAAATGCTAATCATTTTCCAAAGAAGAAAAGGGTTCTTGGGTTCTCCAGGGTTAATTAATGAGCAATTAAAACAAAAACAGGACTGTAGTGTTTAATGTGCAAGCACAAATATATATAATCTAAGGTAGGACCCAGACTGAGGAAGGAAATGAGCTGTCGCTCACACACACACACACACACACACACACACACACACACACACACACACACACACACACTCGAACTAAACCCCCATCTCGTCTCCAGCCTACTGTAAAAAAATACACACACCGTTGTTTTACACTTCCATTCCCAACTGTTTGAGAATTATTACAGAACATATTTTCTCTGACCTTGGCTGATATTTACTGCATTGAAGGTGCTGAACCCTCGAGTTTCCTGTCGTCCAAGCACATTGTTGGAACACAAACGCATCTCAAGTGAGGAGCCACAGATCATCCATCTTTCAAAATGCAATCCAAGCCAAGAACCCAAGCTGGATGTCAGTCTTGCTACTACCACGGAGGCCTGTTCTGCCTCCCAAAGGTATTAACTAGTTCATTCAGATCTTGCAAAACTGAAAATTGTTGTCTCCAAAAGCACTACTTTTCATAAAATTAAAAGCTGGTATTATACCTTTAGATTGCTGTCATATGCCAACATCAACACACCACTTCCCCAAAATCATGGTCAAACGCTAATGCAATGTGCTAAAAAGTCACTAATTTAATTACATTGTCATTAAACTAGAATAGCATGAACACATTGCCAATGCCAGCCGTGCCCATGAAATTATGTGGTTGTGCCAAGTCGCCTGACTTTATTACGAACAACTGCGGTTTTTTTCATCTTCCCAAAATTGCATTTCAAAGGTCTAAGTCAGGGGATCTCAAATGCAGGTCCTCAAGGGCCGCTTTCCTGCTTGTTTTCCATCTCTCCTTGCTGCAACACACATGATTCAAATGATCAGCTCATCAGCAAGCTCTGCAGAGGCCTGATAATGGCCCTGATCATTTGAATTGGGTGTGTTGCAGCAGAGAGAGAAGGAAAACAAGCAGGAAACGCGGCCCTCGAAGACTGAAGTTTGAACCCCTGTTTTAGATCTTTCCCTCCTCCAACACACCTAATTCAAATGATCAGCTCATCAGCAGCCTATGTAGGCACCTGATTATGGTCCTGATAATACTATACATTTCCCAAAAAAATTGACCTGTCAACTGTTAAAATTGACCATTGAAAATGTTCCGCCTGCATGAGCATCAAGTACAACTGCATATTAACATGGTCTTAACCCTTCGACATTAGATTTTTTTATTTTATTTTTTTTCGAACACAGCTATGAGCCGTTGCTGGCTGTCATTGTTTCTTATTTTGTATACCTGGATGGCTCCACCAATATTGTTTTGGAAGTACGGTGACTGACACGTCTGGGTGCCACTCTGCTAACTACATACAGCATGGGTAACATGGAAGTGATCACAGCTAGGCAGGTTTTACTCATGTAGATGGGTAAAAAACATGACTGTTTTAAACACGTGGTATCACCCACATATGTCTACATGTCAAACAGACAGATTTGAACACTAAACGACTGCATTTTCCGCACTATAAGGTGGACCTAAAAAGATTCATTTTTCTCAAAAGCCGACAGTCCACCTTATAATCCAATTTGCTTTATATATGGATCAATATTCAGGTTTCTTGGACGTAGTATTTTAAATGTTCTGTACAGCGCTTTGTTACAGCTGCAGCGGTTGTGAAAGCGCTATATAAAGCCGTATTACAGGGTTCGTATGGGTCCTTAAAGTTCATAAAAAAATCAATAAAAAAGTTGTAAAATTATGTTCATAATTGTCCATAATTTTCAGGGAAATCCTCTAAAATCCATAAAAAATAACCTGCAGTGTTCATTTCATTTGTGAGTGTCATTTTCCCCACCCTTCCAATTCATAGTTTTGTCGGAAAATGCAGGACCTGGTACCCGCTCTACTACAAGTGACAGACAAATATGTAGCGACGCCACTCGAGCGAAGTGCGCCTCAGCAGTCGATAGTCCGCTGCTCTCTGCTGTGTGTGCGTCAGCTAAGCTTAGCTGTTGTCTCGGCTAGGCTAGCTTTTTGTTGTTGTAGATCAAAGCGTATTTGATATATAATGTCGGTTGCTTGGTTGAAACCAAAAGACGTGCGCGCGCGTACATGTTCGCACGGAGTCACACACAGCAGAGCTACAAATATTACGGGACAATGCTATTTTCAAGTGGCGTGGCTGAAGAAGCTCAGACAGGAAAGTTTGGAGAAAACGTTAGAGAGGCCAGACTGAGATGGTTTGGACATGTACAGAGGAGGGACAGTGGATACATTGGTAGGAGAAAGTTAGAGATGGAGCTACCAGGTAGGAGACAGAGAGGAAGGCCAAAGAGGAGATTCATTCATCCTCATTAGGGTCGCGGGGGGTGCTGGAGCCTATCCCAGCTGTCTTCGGGCAGTAGGCGGGGGACACCCTGAATTGGTTGCCAGCCAATCGCAGGGCACACAGAGACGAACAACCATGCACGCTCACACTCACACCTAGGGACAATTTAGAGTGCCCAATCCGCCTGCCACGCATGTTTTTGGAATGTGGGAGGAAACCGGAGCGGCTTCTATTCCATGTGCCTTATAATGCAGTGTGCCCCTATATGTGAAAACTGTTTTAAAATTGGCCATTTATTGAAGTTGCCCCTTATACTACGAAGTGCCTTATAGTGTGGAAAATATGGTACATTTTTTTACATTTACATTTGACTTAAAATGAAAAACAATAGTCTTAAAGGAACATTGTCATCACCTTCCGTAGACATGGAATTACTATCGGTGCATGTAAACTGGGACTTGAGACAATTGTGAAAATATGATAATTTTGTGCTTGTAAATGTCAGTGTTTTATATCCACAAAAGAAATTCTGACGAGTGTATCCCTCCATTAGCTCTGTCCTGAAGACCACTCCTCAAAGTAAATCACGGAGACAAAGTGTGGTCGGGTCACGCAACTCAACATCGGCTGCAGATGACTTCGAAGAGCTCATCAACGAATTCACAGAGGATCATCTCGATGGAGATGTGGACCCTGGCATTGGAGATGATGATCTACTGCAGGAACTGTCAGACATGATTGACAGCTGAGGAAATTTTTTCATTCAAGCAAATAGCCTAGCCCAGCGCAATCAACAACACCAACATTGTTCAGGTTTACTCAGTGCATTTATGCTTAAGACCCCTTTACTAAGATTTATGTTTGTTGTCTTTTTCTGGAATCTTATCCGAAAGCAGCATCAACAATACCTGGTAGATTTTAAGTGTTGGAAAAGGCAAACATGATCAGAGACAAATTGTGTATACTGTGTATGCACTGGGAAAATCTAAATGTATGTACATAAAAAAAAAAAACTGCTGCTCCTATTGCTTTTAGTTTCTAGCAAACATTGTCACTTTTATTTCATAGTGACTTTTTTTTTTTTTTAAAAAGCAGTGAATGTCAATTTTATGTCAGTTTTATTTTAATGTTGTAGATCCTATGGAGATCATCATCTTCCTGTGACTTGTTTTTTCTTAAATGTTGTACAGTACATTGTTTATTTCTTAAACCATTACTAGATTTATTCAGTGGGCTTCAATTGAAACGATTAATGGTGACACCTCAGGTAAAGATTTTGTTCGTATACATCTCTGAAAAATATTCAGAATATTAATGGTCTGTTTTTTTGTTTTCATTTAATGCATTGTTCTGAAAAGTTGAACGATCAGTGATCACTACAACTTATCCACGAGTTCACTGTCAAAAGTAATTTCTCCATGACTGTAAATAAAAAAATGCTTCTATTTAACAAGCTGACTTTTTCATCACTATTAAGCCAACAATAACAAACCATCTTGTACATTGGGGCTCACCCCAGTGAATGAGAGGGGAGCATCCTTTTACCTTTGGGTGTGCGGTGTGGGTTCACATTGTTGTTTGTGCCTATGCACCAAACAGCAGTTCAGAGTATCCACCTTTTTGGAAGAACGTGGAGATGGGCTTTCGAGAGCGCTCCCGATGGGGAGTCCATTGTTCTGCTGGGAGACTTCAATGTTCAAATGGGCAATGACAGTAAAACCTGGAGGGTCGTGATTGGGAGGAACACCCCCCCCCCCACCCCCCCGATCAGAACCCAAATGGTATTCTATTAATGAACTTCTGTGTTTGTCACGGAGTGTCCATATGTTCAGACATCGTGGTATGTGCATATGTACATACCGTAGGCCGCAGTTTGATGATCGATTTGGAGCAGGGGTGCCCATGCTTTTTGGACCGAAGATCTACTTTTCGATCAACTAACCTCCTGGGATCTACCCTTACCAGCATGCGCGCGCACACACGCACGCACGCCATGATGAGAAACAACCTGAAACTGAGGCATGCGATGCACTTTTGCAGCCTGTTCACTATCGTAGCTCACACGTACCATTTTAAAGTGCTTCCCTGGGCCCTCCTAGATTCCAATTCTTTGCCCGTGCCCTCGGTGAATTGTACACGAAACAAACTCTGAATGAGAACAATGACGATAAAAGATAGACCGCAACAGCTCTGCTCACAAGCTGCAATTGCAGACTGCTGAGCGCTAACAACTTCCGGTGACGTAATCACGCGCCATCATAAATTCAAGATTTACCTGCTTTATTTTTAAAATATTTTTTTTGTGAAAATGAGACTGATAGGATGATTAGGGTGCAGCGTACATTAACACAAAAAAATATATTACTAACATGTATAAAGACACACAAATGGTTGTATTGTTTTTTTTCTCCTCGACACTCCTCTGATCTACTTGGGACCTGTCTTAGATCTACCGTTAGAGCAGGATCGACGTAATGGGCACCCCTGATTTAGAGGCTGTGTCAATCGGATTTGCGTTTGCGTGTTTTTTGGGGTTGAGGTTACCAATGTTGTTAAAATGTTCCTTGATGGCAGGGCCCTTGGCGTGGATGAGATCCTCCTTGAGTTCCCAAAGCCTCTGGATGTTGTGAGCTGTCCTATTTGACACGTCTTTGCATGGATGTTGTGGACAGTGCCTCTGGATTGGCAGACTGGGTGGTGGTCCCGCTTTTTCAAAAGCGGGAACAGATGGTGTGTTCCAACTACAGGGTGATCACACTCCTCAGCCTTTCTAGTAATGTATATTCGGGAGTGCTGGAGAGGAGGGGGAGTCAAATCTCTGATTCAGAAAGAGCAGTTTTTTTCCATGCTAGCTATACCCTCCACTTGGCCCTCAAGGTTACACAAAGTTCACCCAATCAGTCTACATGTGTTGTGGAATTGCAGAAGACATTGACCTTGTCTCTCAGGGGGGTTCTGGAAGTATCCTTTGGAAGTTTGTGCATGTAGACCTGGCCTACTGCATTGTATACATATAAAGTGCTGTAAATTAAACAAAGCCTGTCTGGGGACACTTTTACTGAAAGAGGACAATACTTAAATGAAATAGCCTATAAAGTGCTGTAAATGTAACAACTGGGGAAACCTTTGATTTAAGAGGAAGAAAAAAAAACTTGTAAACTCGTGTGCATATATGTTCAAGTCTGGATAGACCAGGGGTCGGCAACCCAAAATGTTGAAAGAGCCATATAGGACAAAATAAACAAAAAACAAATACCTGTATGTCTGGAGCCGCAAAAAAATAAAATAAATAAATAAATAAATAAATAAAATAAAAGCCTTCTATAAAACTTACAATGAAGGAAACACATGCTGTATGTATGTAGGAGACTGGACTGTCTCAGAATTGTATATGTTATTCATTCCTTTGTTGTGTGTTCACAAACGCCGCCATAGAATTTATTTTGTGATTTACTCGCTTGATTTTTTTGATTTTGGTGCATTATTTGCGCTTTTCTTAGTGTCAGTGAATTTCCGTTTTTCGGAGGCTGTCTTTGAACGCCTCTCGAGTTGAACAAGAAGAGAGAAGGCACGGAGTCAGACGCAGACGTGTCTGTGTTTGTCGAGACTGTTAAAAGCATAAATAAAGTGTGCGTTTTAAAAAAAAACAACACCACAGCTCTCATTTTTCGGAGCTGCAACATGTATCTAGATCTAACACCACAGCTCTCATTTTTCGGAGCTGCAACATGTATCTAGATCTATTTGAGCTATATTAGCCTACTATCAAAATATTTTTCCATTTTCAAACATTTTTTATAAAGCTCCAGGGAGCCACAAGATGTCACTAAAGAGCCGCGTGTTGCCGACCCCGCGGGATAGACTGAACTTGTCTGAACTTGAGCATGCTGTATTACATGCATATACCTTAGACTAGAGTGCTTAAACAGCTGTAACAAAGTCTGTCTAGGGATCCTTTTATTATAATAAAGATACCGGTAACTACAACAAAATTTAACACTTGTGTGAACCCAAATGAAAAGATGAAAAAATGGGGAAAAGTGCAAAACAATCAGGCTTCCCGATTTTGTTTATTATTGTTCAGTTTGGTGATCACATTTGTGTGTGACAGACGCATTTCGCTGATAGTGTAGTCGGACACTCCTGATTTGTGTGCAGGCAGCGTGGAATCGGTTCCCTCTTCGTGATGGTGTGAATGTGGGTGTGTATGGTTGTTTGTCGCTATAGGGGTGCCCTGTGACTGACTAGTAACCAGTTCAGGGTGTCCCCCGTCTCCTGCTCAAAGACAGCTGGGATAGGCTCCAGCAATTCCCACGACCCTGTGCAGGATAGCGGTTTTGAAAATGGATGGATGGATGGATGGATGGATGGAACAAACCGCATCCCGTATTATTTCAATACGGGACACAACATTTAATTCCCAATTACAAGCCGATTCCGTATTTTACGGGACGGGTGACAAACTTATGTACGCCAATGTATGCACCACTTGCCGTCCCGTCGGATGGAATGCACTAATGACTTTGCCCCTCCTAGCTTACCATCGCCTTAGGCACGGAGTTTAAAGGTGGGCGTGTCTTATCTACTCATGTCTGTGACTGAACCACGTTCGTGTAGAGTACCATATGTATGTATCGATCTAGCTCTCTGTCGAGCTATCTATCCATCTTGGCTGGCTGGCTGGTTATCAAAATATTAAGTCCGTGAACTGAAGGCTGACGCCAGCAGGCTTTTACTTCCGGTGCTGTGTTTTCAAAGCTTCAAATTTGTGTCTTAAATGTTTTTATTTTATTAGATTCCTGGAAATGTTTATCATAGCTTTTCATTTTTGTTTGTATTTTTTATGTATGCTGTTGACAGAAAAAAGTTAAATGTTAACAACAACAACAAAAAAGAGGGGGGTTCACTTCCGGGTCAGCAGACGTAAACAGAGGGGCGCTCCTCAACGGAGAGCTGGAGACAACATGACCAAGCTGGAGCTGTTGAACGTGTTTCTGAACGACAGAATGACAGCGGCCGCTGAGGAGATTTTCCGAGCCGTCAAAGACACCTTTGTTGAATATCAGAGTGAAATTCACCGCTCTAAAGAAGAAAACGAGCGTCTGAAACGGCTACTCAATGTCGCCGTCCAACGACTATTGTTGCAACCAGGACCAGGTAAGGACGAAAGGTGTCCGCTTCTTTTTTTGACGTATCACGTCACATCACATGTGATGTTTTATTTTATCTTATTTCATTTTTGGCGAGGGCATCCGAGATTCAGCGCCTACTCAAACGTTTAGCAATTACACTGAAACAGGGAGCTCAGTAAAAAAATAAACAAATACACTACTATAAACTCAACTCGGTTTCATCAGTCCACAGGTTTTCTCTTAACAAACACAACGAGAGGCTGATACTGATGAAAATGCAAATCTTTATTACAAAGAAAACAAATAGAATAGGGACATAAAATGTGCAAAAATGCAGAATAGGTTAACCGTATCGATGAAGACCTACCATCCATAAACAATAGATGATGTCTGGTTAATTATAATCTTCACAGCAAGCAGTAGTAATTATGACTAAAAAGAGTAATCACATCAACACAGACACTCAAAACTAACAAGGTCGGAAAACGAAGCGCGTCTCGAATAATACATTCCAATATTTCACCTTGCCTCTGATGTGTTGTCCAACTCACCAATCAAAATAAAACTTTCCTGAAAAAAAATAATAATGCAATTAACCATTACAAATGGCTAAAAGAGAAAAAAAAGGAACACAAAGGCTAATCAAATCTAGTCATGGGGGTAAAAACGGTGACATACCATACTTGAAAAACACATTTGGCAAATTGCAGAATGTTTTACTCAAAACTGTCAACAGAACTTGCTACACCAGGGGTGTCCAAACTTTTTGCCAAGGGGGCCAGATTTTATGTGGCAAAATGTCGGAGGGCCGACCTTGGCTGACATTCTTTATATTGACCAACAATATTGTTAAACAAATTTTAGTAAGCCAGTCTGTTTCACATTTCCATTTTTATTTTAATTTCAACAAACTTAAGCATTTCTTTTGGTTCATTTGAAACATGTATATCACATGCAACTGAAGATTCACTCGACTTTTTCTGAAACAGAAGTCTCCTGCGTGCAAATTGCAACATTTGAAACATAAAACGTATCACCATGACTTTTCAATACTCACAAAACAAAACTTTGACTCGAACAACAGGGAAATGAACAAGCAATGCACATATCCACATATCATGATTTCTTGCAGCGCTGGAAAGTGTGCAGTATTGGGTTGTGTCTGCGACAGGTGTCGTTCAAACAATTTCAACTTAATTCCAAAGGTTTTGATGTGTGAATATAATTGGCTTATGACTGCGTCTGGTCCCTGGAGACTGGTGTTGAGGATATTAAGGTGCTTTGTAATATCAACCAGAAAACCCAAATCTGACAGCCACATAGGGTCACTTAGTTCTTGCATATGTTGTCCCTTTTCAGCCAAAAACTCACTGATTTGCTGTCTAAGAGTAGAAGCGTGACAGTGCAGAACCCCGACTGAGCCAGCGCACGTCAGTGTAATAGACAACATCTCCATATTCCGCGTGAATCTCACTTAGAAACTGTTGAAACTGACGGTGGCATAGCGCTCTGGAGCGGATATAGTTAATAGTTTTTATCACCGGTTTCATAACATGTTTGTATCGGAGATGTTTGGCACACAGAACTTGCTGATGAATGATGCAATGGAGTTTTACAGCTTTACCCCCTTCTTCACTTACTTTGTTACTTATTAGTGTTGCTAGTCCACTTCGATCGCCAGTCATGGATGGTGCATCATCAGTAATAATCCCAGAAATTTTATTCCACGGGAGTTTCATGTCATTCACGGCGGCGCAAACAGAAGAGAATATGTCCGTTCCTCTTGTTTGGGGTTTCGAGGCATCTGTGCT
>CAAKHF010014310.1:0-12092 GCA_901007745.1 Hippocampus kuda
AGGGGGGTGCTAACTCGGTCTGGAGCCAAGATTCGAAGCCTGAACCTCAAAACTGCAAGACACTTGTGCTCACCACTATCGCACCGTGTTGCCAAACACGAGACCTTCGCTGAACAAGAAAATGTTCTGATCTTAGAACTGTTTTTTGGAGATGGTCATGTGTCCACGACAGGAAGTCGGAACTTGACAGCGCGATCGGAACAAAACCTGTGCCGGTCCGCACAGGTTTTGTGCATGCATTCGTGGACCCTTTGGAAGTTTGACCCCGTCAATTCAAATCCTCAAGACTTGAAAGCGCGTTGCATTTGGACTTTTTTCTTTCTTTATCCAACTATGTTCGATCAAAATGCCGATTAAAAGCACGTCTCCTTCTCGGGGCTTCGTAAATAGTGAGAGGAGCAGCAGCCTCATCCGATTAGGCAAAAGTAACTCAGGTTTTGTCCGCTGCAAGAATCTTCCCTGCGAGATGACCACATATCGCGTAAGTGAATTTGATGTAACTTTGCAGCATCGACTTGTTAGCGTCGCTGTGTGATAACAAAACTACCGGGAAGCTACCAAAGTGCCTCGGAGACCGGGGGGGGGGGGGCAGGGTCTGACTTACCTCGCTTTCAAGTCGCTGTGTGGAAGGGCCTCGGAAAAAAAAGCGCTTTTAGTGACCCATAACAAAGTGGGTGAAACCAAAAAAAGTTTCCGAGACGACAAGGAAGCCACACGGGAAGCTGCGGTTCCCCGGATGCGTCTCGGTCCAAACTCCGGCTCTCGTCGTTTGCTTGTGACTGAGCACGCACGCCGCAAGCCGAGCAGGCTTCGAGCCGTGACGTCAAAGCCCGAGCGTCACGTGGGCAGAAGACAGCCAATGAGAAGCCCCGTTGGGCTGTCAACACAAAAACCGGCAGTTCGTTTGCCGGACAACACTTTCGTTTCGCCTCATGGATGGATGGAGAATACAATATTTCGACTTCTGGGGAGACTCATACGTACAATTTCCGAAATTTTCCCAATGTCAATCAGGTATAATAAAAATAAATAAATCAAGTCAATCATATATACACAGTATATAGATAGATAGAGAGAGAGCTCAATCAAAACGTTGCATGATTTTTTTTTCATTAGTTTTTTTTTCCAGGTGATTTTGCACGGTTTCCAATTCATCCCTTTATGATAGTTTAAAGCAGTGAATGATTTTAATGATTTTGTTCAAAGTTATTTTGGAGGATTGCACGACAACGGGACAGGTGTCCTCATGCAGGCACATTTGGAGCCACGCTTTGCCTTCGCGATAAGATGATTAGCGGGACACAAAGCCACTGGGGCTTATTCAGCTGCTGTTCTCGGGCGTCTTTTCTTAATGGCCTTAGGAGACGCCCTTCGAAATGGCCCTCGCTCCCTTTCGCTGAGTCAACAGGCTGAGCGTGCTGATACATTGAATGCTGCTTTCGAATGAGCCATGCTCTTTGCCTTCCAAACGTGCAATCCCAGAAGGTAATTCATGTCTAATAAAAGCAATCACAACATGAACAGGTGTCTGAAATATTGTGGAGAAGAAGGTCCAAGTATCCGAGTCATCTTCATACATCGTATTGGACAATCATTGTCATCAATCATTTTGAAGGCAAAAAAGTGGACTTTTAGTCAGAAGCAAAGACAACCAAATACGGGCACACCTTTGGCGAACTGAGGACATAGTGAGAGTCACCCGCAAGTTACGGCTGAAGGTTCGATTCACAATAATGTCCTCGACATACTGTTGGGAGGACTTTTTGAAGGCAAAAATAAAAACCCCGCAGTGCGCTCTGAAGGTCATGCCAGTGACCTAATATCAAACCAACAGCGCGTGAATTTCAATGACCGAAGACAAAAGCGAAGCCGGCACGACTTGCAAACAAGCTGCAACTGAAGGTTACCGCTACAATCATTTCACTTGGATCCTTTTGAGCCTTTTTTCTTTGAAGGCCTGTGAAGTCGGTGACCTGACTTTGAGCCAGTCGCGCACAATTTTCACTTTCCTGTTTCGACAGTACTTTGAATATTACCCCAAGCGGACAAGCCTTGTGTTCATGGCATACCATTTTTTTTTTCAAGGTACGGGGAGCGGGAATGTCTTTGTACTTTGTCTCATGGGTCACATGTTACCGACCTCGTGTTGGAAGACTGATGCAGCGGTCAAATGGCCGCAGCAGCGAAATGCATCTCGTCTTCAGCGGTAGGATTTGTCGTCCCGTATCATTCCAAGCAATAATCTGCTCAATGTATGGCGTGAAGCATATAATCCGCCGCCCTCAAAATGCGTCCATTAAAATGACATAACGACATCGATGCCTTCATGCGAGTGGCGTCGCACGGCCACACCATTCGGCGCCGCGCTCCCCCCAGTCGTTTGACAATGTAAAGATGCCGCGACCTTTAGCCGCGTAATCCGCCGGGCTGCTTCGAACCCCGGGGGCAGAGAAGGCCTGAGTGCTGGGAAGCGGCAGCCTCTGACTAATAGCTTTGCATCACATTGATCTGACCAGCTGCCTCGCAAAAGAGAAACCCCACGCCAACCGCACCGCCAGTGGTGGGAAGTAAGGAAGTTAAACCGCTCGCTTTACTGCCATCAAATCCGTTCAGTGGGTTTCTGCACTTGATTTGAAAATGCCACCAACCACGTGCGCTTCGTGTGTGTCCATGCAGCAACCGTTTCAAGGTCCATCTTTCGTCGTTCTCATTCCAGTCGAAGCTCGTGTCAACGCATCTCAAGGGATGTCGCCAATCTGTACGTGATAACGGCCCTTCGTCGTCACCATTTCCGATAAAGCTACCAAATGTAGTACAGTCTGAACCTTTTTGGAGGTAAAAACGTGTCCATGACAAATATGTGTGGGTGAAGAAAAAACCATTTTGGAAGACATGAAACAAACAACTGCGTTGCCACTTCATCTTTGAAAACATCCATCCATTTTCCTCAGGCTTGACAGAAAGCCACATTTGCTTCTGATTGACTTTTGTACTTTTTATTTTTATTTTTTGCCTGTACTTTTTTTACTCAAGAACAAGAGTGGAGTCAGTACTTTTGCTTTTGACAAAGTCTTTATTTTTCAATCAAGAATGTGTTCTTCTACTTCAGCGCAGTGTCAGACAAGTGTGTCGAGATTGGTGCGTGAATCCTTTTGCCACTTTGTGTCAACAGCGAGCGTGGCGAGGCGAGGCGAGGCGAGGCGGCCCCATGGCAGCGCACGGGCAGCATCATTAGGTAACGGCGGCTTCTCGGGGTGGCGAGGCAGTCAGAGGCCGCTGATCTGCAAAGGAGGAGACGAGCCACCGAGCTCCTGTGATTATCTCTTACCTAACCACTCTGCGTCAACCTTGGATCACGTCCAGTGCCGGACATTTCATTCAGCAGATCCTCCAAGTCAGTGCAAGAAAGCACCTTCTTCTTTGCCGTTGTGCGGCATTTCCTGAACACCTGAGTCGTTCTGCCCATGCCCCTTCACATCAAAAGGAGCGGTCGCTCATCTCGTCATGTCAGTGAGGCAAAACCCGCACGGGCCGCACGACGAGGCAATCGTGTCCGACAGGACACGGATGCGCACGTTTCGCCCTGTGCATACGACTCCATGGCTGGGATCAACGCTTGTGTGCGATGGGAAAAAGGGAGGCCGGGCTGACCTGTTACTTCACCGAGCGGTCGCCCTGCGTCACCTTTGGCGGATTTAACAGCCAAGCTTGACCAGATTACAGGTGACTTTATTCTCAAGCGGGGACATGCTGAGCGATGGCGTGTTGAGCTTCATCGCAGCGTCCCGTTAAGGAGAGGACAGGTGACTTGGCATGTGTTTTGCGGCCCTCTCGCGCATAAGAGCCAATTTGGGGTGGGAGGGGGATTAGTGAATGAATGAATGGTTGTCAAAGGTGACGTTGACGAGTGTGCAAACAACGACAAAAGAACATATTGCAAAGGATGAGGCAAGGCAAGGGGAAAAGATAGAATTGCTCTTTGATTCACATGATTGAAGTAGCGCTCCCTTTTTTTTCTAATGCAGGCAAACAGAAATCCTCTATTCAAATATTTTCTTCTGTTTGTTGGACAAGCAAAACAAGATCTTGCTCATGTAACTTTGTCTGAATTCATCAATTGCATCAGAGTTGAGCAAACGTTTGGAACCTGAAATGCACATGGTCACAACCTGCGGTTACTGCCACCTCGTGGTCAAATGTTGTAATGCAAGGCAGGCCTAATAGGAACTCTGTAAGAAAAAAACGACATGACACGATTCATCGAACTCAAAACTGGTACGGTGCATTTACCATATCCTGTAGAACACTTTAAATCATATCATGCAAACATATTCACACATTTGTTGTCACGGGAGAAGTCACTTGAAAGTGGCTTTGGAGCTTTGCCTATCTTGCAATGCGAATGACGTCGAGTCGTCAAAAGCGGATTGACTTTGTTGATTCATTTGTACTCCAAAACACGAACGCTTTGCGCACAACGAATAGAAACGCGAGATAGATTTCCCCAATGTTCCGTTTGAAGCTAACGCGGTCAGCTTCCGGACCGAACGGGATCACGTTTGTGGATCGCAGAAATGCAGGCTCAAAATGCGACAACAAAAATATTTATTGAGAGAAAAGCGCTCCGACCAAGTGCAAACAGAAATCGCCGCTCTCCGAGAGCAACGATAGCATCCACAAAAGCGCTCGCAAAAGGCAAGGTACAGTACTGGCAACGCTGAGAATAAACCAAAGCAACGGCAAGAAGCCAGGAACGCAAAGCCAAAGATCCAGAGCAATAAGAATGAATAAACAATATTTTGAGACGAGAAGCTTTGAATAAGGAGAGCCACGGCGGAGCGTATGGCGAGGTCCAGAAAACGACACTTGACGCAGCACTTTGGTGAGCAAGGTCAATAATCCGACAAGAGACGAGGCAGCTCGGCGGTCCTCAAATGCACGCTGGAGGGAAAGGCCCTTCGCTCCGGCTGGGGCTGAAAACAAAACAGACACAGAGATGACAAAAGTCAAGGTTGAAAGTGTCTGCACCGCCATTGAGTCTGTAGCTCACATGATAGCAGAGGTACGGAACTCGTCGGAGTCCGTTTCCAACGCTGTCATCATCACCACGCTTTCGTCCGGTGCACCTTCCTGCTTGGACAACACTTTTCCCTCCCACCCAGTCGAGCCGCAAGTTCCAATGAGGATCATTGACAAAACGCAGACGTGCCCGACGAGCACATCGCTCCGCCTGTCTGTTATCGAGTCATGAAATCGTGACGTCATCCTGCGATGATGAATGAACTCGGCAGCCGCCATCATGAGTGTCCACACAGCGAAAAGACTGTGGAGACCGCTGAAGGCGTGGGGGGCTTCTCAAGTAGGGAGCAGGCGTCAGCATCACATGGTAAGGCGCCAATTCTTTCTTTTTTAACTCCATCAAGATGCAGTTGGTGAATCATGATGCAAATGTTGTCAAAAGGAGGCAGAAAGACTTAAAGATTATTTCCAAGTCGTTGAACACAACAAGACATTCATTTCTAAATAAGTGGCATGCTTTTTAAACAGGGATTGGTTTTTAAAATGGCCCTTGAAGGTTAAATCGGGCCCTTTTCATGAGAATCTCGACCCAAAAACTCGTGCTCCGGTGGCTCAAAGTCCACCGCCTTCAACCGGAGCTTGCCATCTGATGTTTGACTTTGCTGGTAACTGTACAACTTTCACGCCTCACATTCGACTGCTTCTGTTGTATTTTTAAAAGGCGGGCACCAAAACGGATGTCAATCCGTCGTGAAATCAACACTCGGCAAACAGTCTTTGTCGCTCTTTGGGGATTTGTCCAGTCGATTTCTCTACTTCTCCTCCAGGCGACGCATGGCGGCAAACCATGGGCTCTGATCGCCGACGTGGGCGAGCGGGGCATGCTGGAGCAGGCCATGGACATATTGAGGCAGCACTTCCGGATCGTCTGCCACCAGGACCTCCTGGCCGACCCGGCGGCGCACGGCCCCAAGATCCAGGTCCTGTTTGTATGGTCGCAGCTCCCGAAGGCCACGCCAGAGCTGCTCGCCTTGCTCCCGGCGCTCAAGGTGATCGCCAGCGGGGGGGCGGGATACGACCACCTGGACCTGCCCTACCTCACCGGCTTAGGGGTGAGGGTGGCCAACACGCCCGGCGTGGTCAGCGAGTGCACGGCGGACATGGCCATGGGACTCCTGCTGGCCTCGGCGCGCAACATCGTTGAAGGTGACGCTCAGTCGACTCGTAGCAACGGAGCAATGTACCCGATGACGACGTGGTTGCGTTCCATTTTCCATGGGAGCAACTTAGTTTAGCCTGGGTTGTAGACGGAAGTCTTCGCCGCCATGTCCGTGCGCACCAAAGGCGTATCTTCAGTCAGCCATGGATTTATCAGTGCAATGGCTTTTAAGAGTTTTGGCGATACTGAGGTCTGCGTAGTGTGACGCCGCTGTGTTTGCAGGTCACCAGATGATGATGGACCCCAAGACCACCGTCTTGCCGCAGTGGCTGGGCAGCGTCGAGGTCTCGGGATCCACTCTGGGGATCATCGGAATGGGAAAAATCGGCTCCAAAATTGCCAAGCGGGCCAAAGGATTTGATATGAAGATTTTGTATCACAACAGAAACCAAAGGTAAAAAAAAATAAAGTGACCGTTACAGGAAATTCATCGTCGATGTTGTTCGTACTCATTCAAGCGTTGACATGGACTCGGCGTTGAACCACCATATCCTGTCGCTAACCAACTCGGCAGCACCCGGACAGTAAACTGTCTCCGGCGAATTGAAATGTGGAGACTATTCAAGATGAATTGCTTTGTCTGTTTTGACAATTGGCGTTCTGCCATGCGGATGCTCCCCAATCTTGTGTGGATCCTTAAAAAAGAAATGCCTCCTCAAAGAGTAACCACAATGGCCTGAGTTCTTAGACTCGACTGAGATCCGCTATACTACGTATCCACCTCGCCTCTAGGAGAAGACTCTTCCTAAACCCCAGCGGAGCACAGAGATGCCCGACAGCAATGATTCGCAGAAATTATAGTCACTAGGGAGGTGTTAATTTTTCTCAAGTACAATTTTTGAGCGGGTCATGTCCTCAGGAGTGCGGAGGAGGAGGAGGCGTTGGGGGCCATCTACTGCGAGAACAAGGCCGACCTCTTGGGCCGCTCCGACTTCGTGACCCTAGCTGTGTGCCTAACACCCGAGACCACTGGCCTCATCGGCGCCACAGAGCTGGCCCTCATGAAGCCCACCGCCACACTGATCAACATCAGCAGAGGTAGCTCTGGAGACAGCGAACCCCCACCTATTTGGGGGTTTGGCATTCGCAAATGCATCTTTTTGCTGATGTTGGTCCGTCCAAGTATTGCTTTGCTTGGTTCTTTCCTGTATCTCCAACACGAAACGCTTGATCACTGTATTTTGTATAAAATGCCAAACCAAACACGTTTTCTGAGGATGCCCTTGTTTGTTCAGGTCCAGTGGTGGACCAGGACGCCTTGGCTAAGGCTCTGCAAGGCGGGACCATCCGAGCCGCTGCCTTGGATGTGACGTATCCCGAACCTCTACCAAGGTTCTCACATCTCAATTTAAAGTTCTCAGAGCCTTTCATGCAATCATATTTTCCATTCGACCCAGGGATCATCCTCTCCTCGCCGTTCCCAACGTGCTGATCACCCCTCACTTGGGCACAAGCACCATCACCACCACGAGAAAGATGGTGCAGAAGATGGTCAACAACGCCCTGGCTGCCATAAAAGGAGAATCCATGCCTGATGAATTGAAATGCTGACTATTAGACTAGTGTTTCACAACCAAGTTCAAACACACTGCTAACATGATTCCTTACTACCGATAATCAAGTGTATTTTTCTGTACAAATAAAACAATAATCGATAAGGCACAGTAGCTGTAACCAATGGGATACTGACGTCTCCATATTCCTTTATTTTTAATTGAAGGGCTCCAAACGTTTTTTTTTTTTCACTCAATTTGAAAAACGTAGTACAACATACAAATATGGCAACAATCAAACAATCGTTTTGAACAAAAATCAACACTTGCCAAGGGAGCAGTGGTTATCTAATAACCATCTTGGAGATAACAAAATCAAACAAATATAATACACACATAAATATTGATTAAACAAGACATATAAATATTATATTTATATATTATATTTAAAGAGAAGAGACAAAAATAAAACCACATTCAACTAAATACATGGGCGAAATCCTTCAAGAAAACGCCTGTTAACGTAACGTCTTTGCCAAATTATGGTGTCCTAACATTTGCCTGTTTAAAAACAAAACAAAAAAAAAACTTCAATTTATTTTAAAATACCCAAGCATGTCTTCTTTTAAAACTTAAAGTAGTTGGTTCTATGTTAAAAGAGGGATACTGTCTACCAAGTACCATGGGAGATTTTCTCAGAGCCCTTTTCAGTCCAGGATTTAAATAAGGCATTTCGGGGGCCTTCTATGAGAATGAGTTGTCGACGCCGGACGAGAAGGACCCAGAGCGCCTGACATGAAAACCGGAGAAAGTTGAATGAAGAAGAATGATTCAAGCGTTTAATTTTTTACAATATGAACAAAAAAGAAAAATCACACAAAACAACCATGTTTATCACATCACAAAACTCCCCGCCGGTGTTTAAGGATCTGACACTTGTTATGGTAAGTCCGGTTTATGTACATAGTTAATTACGAAGAAAAAACGAGAGAATTGAACGTATGCCTGTCCGTCGGTCCATCCATCCATCTTTTCTGCTCCACATTAAAATTAAGTAAAACCGATCGTCTTCTGTACCGCTGACCAATGATCGTGAGGATGTTTGTTTCGTATGACGTCAGCCAGCGGTGGCGGTGGGCAACGTGGGCCAACTGGCGGTGGACCTCCTCATATCCACGCTCAGCCTGCCCAGGGTGGGCTACCTGCACACGGACTGCGTCATCCCCATGGCGGGCAACAACCCGTACGCCACCGGCCAGGACGACGCGGGGGAACTGCATACGGCCTCAGAAGGTCAAAGACTCCCTACTTGGTAATCCAAATATGCGGAGCAATAATAAGAATAACCATGTTTTCTCCCTCTTGTCAATAGTATATGCCGCACCTGAGCTCAAGCTAGCGGTTCTTCAGATCAGGGCACCAGTTGTCAAGGTACGTCAGTCGTGTGATGAGCTCACAGGTAGGCAACGTTTAGTGAAACAGTTTACAAAAAGCCAAAAGTCACAACAACGGCCTTGGCTGTGTTTGCATTCAGTTTGTGAATCGTGATCATAATTCAGTGGGCATTGTGTTCCTCCTTCCGGTGCGCTCTACTTGGCCACCGGGGGTCCGCATAATACATCCAGACGTGTTTTGCAACCAAACTGACGTCAGCTCCGTGAAGTGATGACCCCCGCCCACTTAGCTGCAAAGAAGCCTGCATTTCGATGCACATGCAGGCTAATTTGTCATTGTTTTCCTTCATGCCTCGCAGAGCAAATCCAGACGGTTCCGTCAGCTGCTGCTGTCGTGGATCAAGGCCAGCGGCTTCTCCCGGACACTGGTCCTGTCCAGCAGCCACGCCTACCAGAGGGACGACCAGCAGCTGCGAGGGTAACATCATCAAACTCATCCTTTTGTTGAACCTTTAGTCACAATCAAATTGACAGTCGATTTTATTGCCATTGGCGGTGAAAGATACATTCGCGAGGAATTCTTTTCTGGTTTTACCCCCTCACGTTTACGTTAAGCCATATTGAAAGTGTTTTACTGGAAAAAACAAACAAACAAAATCTTTTATATTGAGACACGTTCGACCTAACCATAACATAGGAAAGTATTGTAAAAATACCAACATGTCACGGTTCAAATGTCCAAAATAGTGAATTTGCAGTATTAAAAATGATTGACAAACCAAGGGTAAAGGGCGAACTGCCATATAATGGAGGCGGGGGTACACCGTAGTTCACTTTGTTTGTTGTTGACTTTTCCCCCACCCAATTCTATTGTTGTTTAGAATGTGTAAAGCATACTCAAATTGTTTGAATGTCATTATTTTAGTCTTGCGTTGTAATGTGTTCAAATCTGCCACTTGTCACTGGCGATCAAAGTTGCCCATTGAAGTGGCTAGTCGAGTAAGCAGTCGGCCCCTGCTTAAAAGATTGTAAAGTTATTTCGGGTTGTATGGCGGTTATGTTATTATATAGTGCCCGCGCGCATGTGTGTTTGGAGCATTCCGTTCAGGTACCTGGTCACGCCGAGCCTGCTGAGGAGTAGTGGCGATGCCTTCAAGGAGCTGGGCTGGAGGGAGCTGGAGAGGCTGCCTCTTTGTCTGGGACATTTAGACGCCGGCGCAGACGAGACAAAACTCGCCATCCCTGGCGGCGGCATCACGAAAGGCCTCTACACGGACAGGTACGGGGTTTATTTTCTACAGTGGTAGTCAGCAGCAATGTGGCTGTTAAGAATGTGGGGCTGCTAAAGTTGCAGAGAGGACGTGCCTCTGGCGGTGCTGCTGCTCTTCTGCTCTGAGGGAGACAACGTGCCCGACGCCCTGTCGCTTGTCAGTCACCTGGACGACTGGCTCCACCTGCTGGACGACGCGGTAAGTCAAAACCCTGCGACGAGAAAGCGTCACCATCAAGCATACGCTGGGAAATCATCGCATTTCCCTTTGACGCTTAGAACTAAAATGACTTCAAGTCCTTTATCTTTGTCCATCTATCGGAGCCGGCACCCAAGGGTTTTCAACGGCTCAAAAAGAAATCTCGCCTTCGGGGCCAGCTGACTGGAATGAAAGTCTCTGTGCCGTTTTGATGTGTTGAAATAGATTCAGCAGGTACTGTGGTTCTTTGTTCCAGAGCCGGGAGGTCAAATGGAAGATCCCAACTTCCTGGAATCTGCTGTTTGGAAGCGGCATCCCTCCAGCTATCTTCTGAATCACTTTTTGTAACCTTGCTTTAGATTTCATTAAAAAGTTTGATCACAGAGAACCAGAGTGAATGTTTCTCTCGCTTGACCTCATTCACTCCCTGACGAACCGAAAGGGCTTGGCCCGGCGCCACGCTGTGTTTCCTGGCAGTCCCGCCCCCGCCGTGTCTGTAACTCGACTCTGAAACAAAAAAAAAAACGCTTCACGGCCCCCCTCGAGCTTTCACTTTGAGGGGGAGCACATTTCTGCGCGTCCATGAACAAAACGTCTCCGCGGTATTTCTGAAACAACCGCTCGAAGGATCGGCTCACGTTCGAAAGCAATTGCCAAATTCACAGTTTTGCACAGAGGGCCACCCGTTCTGTCAATTAGAGACCATTTTTATTAGAAGATAATGAAGGAAAAAATTGTCCTTTTTCTTTCCCCATCAAACTGGGTTCAAACGTAACAATCTCTTTATATATGAACATATGGAGAGAGAGAGAGAGAGAGAACGAGCGATAAATCCAACTGTAAGAAGAAAAAAAAACAACTATGTACATGCCATTGGCTTTGCTTCACTTCAAGTACTCTTGATATATAAAAAATAGAACATTTTCATCACAAAAAGGTCTTCTCCCCCCAAAAATTATACAGATCTGAATCATGTGAACTTGTCAATGCATAGCTCTCAATTCAGTCGGTATAAATGTGGATGACAAAAGCTGCACGAAACAAAACTGTTCAAGAAATGCTGGTTTGTTGTTGTTTTGTTTTTTTAGTAGGTGCTGTAAACAGTTTGCGGAGGAAGAGGAACAGAAGGTGCTGGCGAAGAAGAAGCAGAACAGAGAGGTTGGTGGTTTCCCTGACGATTTGTTTTTTTAGCTGTCCACCGCAACCTCAGGTTGGTGGCGCCCGGTCAGGAGTCGCTGCTCTTTGATCTGTCAAGAGACAAAAAGCAAGAATAAGAAAAGCAAGCCGTCGGGACGTTACAATGAGGACTAGAAATGAAGTGCAAAAGCATGACATGAGATGGCCACGGTTGGCATCTTGGGGAGTTTTCTCATGCATTCCGCTTGATGAGTGAAAGAAGAGTCTTGTTGTTATTGTGACTTGCTGTCCCGTCTGGCAGAAAATGTGGAAAATGCAGGCTTAAAAAAAGTAATGGGGGGGGGGGGGGCGACAAATTCCC
>CAAKHF010014310.1:12112-34570 GCA_901007745.1 Hippocampus kuda
CGACAAAATTGCCGTGTCACAAAAACACTTTTTTTTCCTCCTCTGTGCCACTGTTGAGGAATAAAGGTGGAGAAAAAGTTGCCCCGTGGCACTGATGCACAGGGGAAATTGTTTGAACAAAGTGGCCGACTTCAGAAAACTGCGGGGTTGACTTCATTTGGGACAAAGTGTGAACATTTTGTTCTTCCACCCTCCCCCCCGCATCACCGTTCTAGGGAAAATGTCGACAATTTCTTAGTCATCAGCAAGTTAAAAAAAAATTTTTTTTTTTTTTTTAAAAAAGCTGTTGAGCCTTAATTCAATACCCAGCTTTGGGTCCATGGACTAATGCGCTCTTTGTCCTCAGTCGTACGAAAATTCAGCGCAGTGGTCGAATCACTCTCGCTATTATTTGATCCCCCAGTTCTGAAAGACATTTTCTTGCCAGAGTACGAGTAGGATAACTATAACATGTTCGGCATGTTACGAACAAATTGAAGCTTCAGGCGGGCATTTTGGTGCTACTAGAAGGGCCGTGGAGTCCACGAGTGCGTGACACATACTAGTTGTCCTCGTGGTGTTAAATGAGTGCGGCACGGTCGTTCCCCTTGAAGGATTAATTACATACGAGTGGGCCAAAAGCGGCACGAGAAAAACACCTTACGAGTAAGACAGCATTTCTATTTGTGCGCTTTAATGTCTTAGGAGGACAAAGCGGGCACTGGTCCGCGGAGCTTAAGTTGGATCTTGAATAAATGCTCAACTGGGTTTCCGTTGCAAAGATTGCAACCAAGACAGTGACCTGAAACTCGACATCAAGGTCAGAAAATTGCTCCATACGGCTTGCCGAGAGAAGTAGAAATGGCGTAAGTAGTAAGACGCGGTGGTTCTACTAGTGCGCTGCATTGTCTTGCTCGAGTGGACAAAAACATACGAGTGCATCAAACTTACGACGGCTAGCGAGGATCAAATACATTGGCAAAGGGCTTCCTGCAGAGACAAAATGGCGTGCGTGCGTGTGCGCGGGAGTGATGCGGTGGTTGGATGAATTTGTGATCAGTATGCAAGGCCGTCGGGAGCATTTGTTCATTGTCCTTGATATCCGTCTTCAAGCTGGACGTGCCGAATTGTCTTCCGAGTGCGGACAAAGAGCACACGCGCCTTCGACTGCATAGCAAAGCAGCTCCCGCATTTGCACTGCGGCATCATCACCTTTTCCGCTTCTTGTCGGCACCATCGGTCTTCTGGCTTTGGCCTGTGGAGAAACTCTCGTCCCGACGTCGTTTGCTGTCCAAAAGGAAACGGATATTCAATTAGGGCTGGACAATATGGACCTAAAACCAAACAAAGCTCAGGATTTCAGCGTTTGACAGGTTTGTTGAAAATACTCAAAACATCTTTTATCCGATAAAAAGAAAAGAATTTATTTTTAAATTGCCACAATCAATGAACTCACCCGAATAGATCAAATAGGCCTGATTAAAATAAAACAAACAACAACAAAAAAGGCATCACTGATTGATGGGTTGGTGATCTCTACTGACTGCGTGGCGCCGTTGTCCTGCTCTGGCGACTGGCTTGGCCTCTCGCCGTCATGTTTGTCGTCATGTTCCTCGCCGGTCGGTCCTGCTTGCTGGCCGCCGTTGCATCTCTCCGGCGAGTCAGCAGTGGGCTCCTGGTCTTGCTGGCGCTGAGTCTGCGAGACGGGAAGCCGACGTTAGCGCCGCGTGTTGGCGCTCCGGACGGAGACGGCGCGACTGCCTTTACCTGCGCCGACGAGTCCCCCAAGATGCACTTGGCTCCTTCGAGGACGGACATGAAGGAGAAGCGCAGCTGGTCGGGCGTCTGGATGAGGCCCATGCGGTACTTTCGCATGTCCAACAGGATCTCCCGGATGTCCAACGGCGACTCTTCTTTCCTTTTGTCCATCTGCCGGACAAAAACAAACGGATACCTCCGAGTAGCACCAACGCACACCAACGGCCTCTGTAATTGTATCCGTCCAGCATGGATGCTCGCTTTATGAGGGGGAGGTAGGGGGTGAGATAATCGCCGATTCATGATAACGTATGCAAGATTAGGATAGAAATGTACAAGAAAACAAGTCTGAATAGACTCCTCCATTCCGCAAGTGATGACATTGAACGGCTGCGGTTACTCGAGCAGTCGCCTCTGCTTCCCTGAGGTTTCGTCGGCAAATGAAATCTCTCACCAGCACGAGACACGTGTCCACCAGCGAGAAGGTCCCCGAGCGTCCGATGCCGGCGCTGCAGTGCACCACGGCGGGGCCGTGCTCGCTGCCCAGCGCCCCGGACTCGCGCACCTTCAGCAGGAATTTGAGGAAGGACGCCGGCGACTCGGGCACACCGAAGTCGGGCCACGTTGTGTAGTGAAAGTGGTGGATCTCCCGCTTCTCCCCAGTCTGCCACAACAGATTTGGAAATTGCCGGGTTGGGCAGTGGACCGTTTGAAGTTGTCAGAAGGCTTGCTAGCGAGGAGATTTGTACGAGCAAAAATGAACACCGACACTCAAGTTGTGCAGCTCCAGCGCTCTGGTGGTGTAGTATGACTTCACGTCTTCCGACAGCAGTGTGACGAGAAAGCGCGTGTCCCTGAACGCCATCTCGCGCTCCTCGGCCACGGGCCAGTACTGAGCGCACTTTTCCTAACGGACAAAGAAGAAAGGAGAGCAAAGCGATGAGACGCCGCACGACGGTATCTCCTGAAAGAGTGTCGGGAACGGCCATGCCACGCCTGAGCAAAGCTTAGTTCTAGACTACACAAAGTACAAACTGGAGTTACCAATACGGAGGAATGAAACTATGGCATGAGCAGAAGCCTCGTGCCACTTTTTGCCCCGCCTTTGCTGGGCTACTTGGCAGAGATGTGAAGCTTACCAAGCCTTTCTCAATCACCCTATTGAGCATGACGATGGCTTTGGTCTTTTGTTCCCAGATCATGAGCCAGAAGTGGCCACACGTGTTCCTGAGGGGACCCTGAAGACAAGCACAGCAAAAACATGTTGGCTCCATCCGAGACAAGCGATCTGAAATGTGCATCTTAAAGTGGCGGTGAAAAATGGAGCACAACGGGGCAATGTTCTCGTCCCACCGACTCCTCCAACAGATGCAAACAGGGCTCCGATCTGCACAAAATGGCTCCACTTGTGTCGCTCGATGCCCACGACTTGCCTGAGTCAATATGTAACATCTCTGCGCTTCCTCCATCACCACCAGGCTGGCGTTGATGTAGTCGTTGTCGGCATTCTTCAGCTTCACTCGACTGTGATCGACTGCGGGAGGCGGGGGAGCAAGTTACTGTCGGGAGTTTTGAATACGGCGAGAAAGGCGAGGACTAAACGTACAGGGGCTGACATCTCTGTATCTGTTGCGGCTGCGGTTCTCGGGATACTTGGCCACTTTGTAGGAGCACTCGTGGGACTGACTTCGGATCTCCTAGAGAATAGCAGCAGAAATGACTCATTTTAGAATGAAATCAGTGATGACTGATAGTCGCTAGTGGTCATGGCACTGATCAAAGTCGTGTCAGCACAATTATAAGGGTTGGGGGATCATTTTAGTATTTTCTTGGAAATGAAAAATTGTTACGGAATTTACAGGGTGAGCCCAAAGTCAGTATACACTTTTCATTTCATTACAGTCTCCACGTGACGATGGCTATTTCTTTAAACGCAGCTTGAACTTGTCAATGCTCGACATGCCCGCCTTCAAACAATGAACGCTCCTCAAACCAAATTCCGACTTGCAACAATTTTGATACAACCTTCGGAAGTTCATTCATTGACACAAGAGCAAGAATTAGGGTTCAAAAATTAGGATTTCGGGTTGAGTTTCTAGCCTGGCTTTGAAGTTTGGGATAGGGTTAGGATTTTCAATAGTCGTGCTGAATCCTTTCCCTTCTTCCCTCATTCTTCCTTCATACAATCCTTGAATTCATCCTTCAATGATTCCCTTCCTAAAATCCTTTTTCTGTCATTGATTCCTTCCTTGCATTTTTAACCATTCCTTTTTCCCTTACTTCTTTCCATCTTCCTTCCCTCCCGTTCCTGTATCCTTCTTCCTTCTCACAGCGCCCCCCACAAGTAGGTTGATGTAAAAAATGTATAATTACTATTTTTAGGGGCATGCTGGTACTGTCGAACATTAACATTAACTTTGCCAAAGACACGGTTTTTCCTTTTTTTCCGACTCACTCAGCTCCGGACTGTTAAACGTTAGCAACATGCTAAGTTGACTTACCATGTATAATTTGTGCCACCGGCCCTCCGATTCAATGTCCTCAAACTCCCGCTCCATTTTCACCGAGGCAATGCCAGCAAAATTACCTATCAAGATAAGCTAACTCATATCGTCAGACGACCCGTTGATGTTCACAAAGAACATTAACAAAAAAAAAACCAAAAAAACAAAAAACAGGAAAAAGGGCTTCTTTTGTGTGTCCGAGGAGAATTACGACTTCCCCGTGGTAAGTTTTTTTTAACTGGTCGTCACTTTTCGCCGGATGACGTGAGATGATGTGCGCATGCGCAGACAAAGGGTCCTTGGGCGACTGACAAAAGCGACAGAGATCTTCGAGCGAACAGAGTAATGGTACGTCCTAAAAATTGTATTTAATATTTATCGAAACCTTGTATGAAAATGAACATATTTTTTACTTTGAAAATGTTATTTATAGGTAAAAATGAATAAATTGTAAACTTAGCCTGATCAAATAATTACATTATTGTACATATTTAATTTTATAAAATATTTTAAATCATTTTACTATGTACTGTATATGTAACGTGCTGTCAAAATGAAAACATACAAAATTTTTAACTATAAATAATACGTCATATTCAATCTCAAAAATAGCAAATTACATTTGATCTTTTAAATTGTATTTTTAAAATTTGCAATAATTCTACTATATTTTACATTACAAAATACATTACAAAAAATAGTTTGTGTGTGCGCGTTTGCGCGTGTATGTTTGTGTGTACCTGTGTCACACGCGCACACGCACACGCACACACGCACACTCACACACACAAACACACGCGCACAAACACGCACAAACAAACACCAAATAATTAAGCGTATAATATCAAAATATATACAAACACAAATATCAACTACGAAATATTGATTTCCGATCATTTTCACCAATCGAATCAGAACCCGAAATGCAACAGTTACGTTGTGATCGTTGACGTTACACTCCAATAGACTAGAGGGCGCACCTGCCTGTATTTGCTGCGGGACATAAGAGTAACGTCACTTCCTTTCAGTCACGGCAACGCCGATAGAAACACGAGTGTCCGTTTGCTCTCTCTTTACTTGGACTTACTGAATTTTCTGAAACCGAGAAATACCACTCGGCTGGCAAACATGGTTGGTATATGTTGTGTTTTTTTCAATAGTATGCCCGTGTGTGTACTTCAAGGCTCTTGCGCGGCAAATGTTAGCTTTTCCGGTGACGTCTGGTTAGCTACATGGAGTATGAAACAGCACTGCTCAACAGCTGCGTATTGTCTGTATAGTACGGTTTCTGTTGTCAGTCTCCGTCAAATATAATCATGTGATAAATCAGCAAAACTGGTTTTCGTCATGAGCTCCTGTCCCTCTTTTCTCCATAGAAACCCATTCTACTTCAGGGCCACGAAAGGTCCATCACTCAGCTCAAGTACAACAGAGAAGGGGACCTCATCTTCTCCGTGGCTAAGGACACGGTGAGTTTGACAAAAATGAAGCATATTTACACGTTGTTAGAATCTGCTGCTTATGTGTCAGCACCAAGCAGCCCATAAAAATACAAATGACTGCTTTCGATTTTGTCACATCTTTGACTCAGTGTGATACATAGTTTTTTTTTTTTGTGGGGGGGGGGGGGCATCTCCCCGCCTAATTGTGGTTTGCAATTCAATAATATACTTTTTTTTTCCCCCTCTCTCCTCTAGGTTGCAAATGTGTGGTACTCCGTGAACGGCGAGCGTCTGGGCACCTACAATGGACACACAGGAGCGGTGTGGTGTGTCGACTGCGACTGTATCCTAAGAATTCCCCAAATATTTGTCATTAATTGTACCACAGTCCTCGGTGGCCGCTTCCTTAGCGCGCTCTTCACCAGGGGACACAAAGAACGTGTTGACGGGCTCGGCAGACAACAGCTGTCGGCTGTGGGATTGCGAGACGGGTGAGTGAACTTTCTTCATCGCACCTAATTGGTAATCTGCGTCTGGGTCCGCTCGAAAATTGAGACTGTCATCAATGTGATCCTTTTGCAGGTAAACAGTTGGCCTTGGTCAATACCAACTCTGCGGTCAGAACGTGCGGCTTCGACTTCAGTGGCAACATCATCATGTTTTCCACGGACAAGCAGATGGGCTACCAGTGCTTCCTCAACTTCTTTGACCTACGGGATCCACAACAAATCGGTATCATGTTGAGATTTGACCACTAAACGGTTGAACCGGTGGACACCGAACTGTGGCCATGTTTCAGTACACATTTAAATGTTTGAAATCGCATTTAAACATTCTTAGCTGTCACACAAGTTTAAGAAGTCATAAGACACTTCATTTCTCCATGAGAAATGATGCAAATGATCTGATCACGTGTTTGTTACTGAACAGGCAAAGTTCAACTCTGAAGTGGTATACCTGACCTTTTTTGTCATATTAAAGTGCTTTATAAGTAAAGCTCAGTTGACATTCGGGCAATTAATCAATTTTTCCTCATGGTCACAATTTTGGCTGGCACGATTAACCTTAATAATCGTGATGACAATATTGATCGCAATTGGCGGTACACGAAACTTTTTGTTTCAGACCGGCGGCTGGTATCGGCAGCCCCCACAAGCACCCAATACCGAAAAATCAAAATACTTGTGACTATCAATATGATCATAATCATGCGGCCTCACCTCAGATTGCTAGCTGTGGCACAAGTGGAAAGAAATAGCGATAAAGAGCCGTTCTTTCCGCACAGATGACAACCAGCCCTACCTGACTGTTCCGTGCAACGACCACAAGATCACCAGCGCCGTGTGGGGGCCACTCGGCGAGTTTGTCATCGCCGGGCATGAAAACGGCGAGATTAACCAGTTCAGCGCTAAGGTCGGCGGCCGGCCATCTTGTTGCCGCGCGTGTCGTTAGCGGTTCCCACGTTCATAATTGAGCGCACTTTTGTTGTCGTCATCGGTGGCGGCGCCCAGTCGGGGGACATCCTGAAGACGATCAAGGAGCACAACAAGCAGATCAATGACATCCAGACGTCAGTGGACCTTACCATGGTCATCACTGCATCCAAGGACAACACTGCCAAGGTTAGCTAGCGCCTTCCCGTACACACACTGAGGCCGCATTTTTACGGTTGCGTTGACTTATTCGTACCGCCTCTTACAAGTTTTTCCAGTGATGAGCCTGTTTTGGGCTCTTTGCTTGTGGTCAAAATCACACCCTGTCGACTCAACAGTACATTCGCGCTGTTTCAGTGTGGAGTGAATATATGCTGTGTCCTATGTCATGCCCTCAGTGTATCCCACAATACGTCTTGAATTGTGTGTGTTGTGCACACTTGGAAAAAAAAACTGCGATAACAGATTTTTGGGGAAAAGTGGTGAAATGATTAGTTCTATTTCTTGAAATTTGCTTGAACACACATATTGGTACCTGTCTGAGAATAACCACTGCTCATTTTTGTTCGTGTGTGTGACGCGGCTCAGCTCTTTGATTCGGCCTCCCTGGACCACATCAAGACATTCAGGACCGAGAGACCCGTCAACTCGGCCTCCATCTCGCCCATCATGGACCACGTAAGTGTCCTCTAAAGTGAGGTTAGAGTGGATGTGTGCGTCTCTGCAACACTCAGCGTGATATGTGTGCGTGACACAGGTGGTGATGGGCGGCGGTCAGGAGGCCATGGAGGTGACCACCACCTCCACCAGGATTGGCAAGTTTGAGGCCAGGTGAGACACCAAAAGATTTCAAAAAGTGCCACCTCTCTTTTAGCTGGTTGTCGAAAGATGCTACCGTTTGCAATCGAGGAGAAAAACTAATTCCCTTTAGTTTACTGTTATTGGGGGAAACGTGCTTTTATTTCAAATATGACATTTCTTAAAAAAATAGTGTACTCTAAGAAAATGTATTAGGGGGAGCAGTTATTTACGGTAGGCATGTGGGGAAAAAATATTTTCTCGAAGTTGATGCAAGAAGCTAATGCTGAAGGTTAAAACGTGTTTCAGAGTGAGCAAAATGTGTTTTGATCAATGCCATTGTCATTTGCTTTTCCTGTCAGCGTGGAAAAGGAACACCTCTAAGTCATGTTTTTGCGGTTCTCAGGTTCTTCCACGCTGCATACGAGGAGGAGTTTGGCAGAGTTAAGGGACATTTCGGACCCATCAACTGCGTGTCGTTCCACCCGGACGGCAAGAGGTACCAGAACCCGTCCAGAAGCACCATTTCCTGTTTGCTCTTGTGCTTATCTGCATTTCTGTGCCCGTGTTACAGTTACAGCAGTGGAGGAGAGGATGGATATGTGAGGATTCACTACTTTGACCCGCACTACTTTGACTTTGAGCTGGAGGTGTGAAAAGCGCGCGCACTGGCCACTTTTTTGAGACTCGCAACAATAGGGCGTCCATCTTGAGAGTTGTGCCGAGTGGGCATCCACAGCTCCAACAACCCAGGTCTTTTTTTCTTTGGAAATAAAACTTTGCCATTTTAAGACTTGACACCTCCCATCACACACGCACACACATCTGTTCCTACCACCTTCAGTAAACAGTTCTGACTTGATGTTGCGACTGTGTGATTTGTCCAAAATTCAAATGCTCCCAATGTTTTTTTTAAATTTTTTTAATAAAGGCAAAACCACATTCTGAAAGCAACTTCACACCCTTTGTACACAACCACAAAATAAGAGAACTTGCTTATATCAAAAAATTTGCTTCAGATTCAAGCACAATACAAAAAACTATAGGAAGCTTTCAGAATAACTTAAATGTGGAAACATGGCAAGGAAGATAATTACACACATTCAGCCTCATTACAAACAGACTCTTAATACGTATCACAAAATAAAAGTGATACTGAACAGGCTCATTTGGGCAAGGATGGAGTTCATCTTGGATGGAGCACAATGAAACAAAATGACCAGAGTTGGTTTTGTTCGATGTGGTGCACTGGGGCAGGTGGCGCCAACTGAGGTACGTGCTCCCATCAACTTTGAAACAGCAGTCAACGCACTTCAAGTAGTCTTCACTTCTTCTTTTGCTCTAGAAAGTTAAAAAAAAAAATAAACCCTCAATGTTGCTTTGGAAATAGTTGGAAACATTTTTGGGACTTAAATGTTCTTACACTGAAGTATCCATCTTTTCCTCCTCCTTGTCATCCTCCTTCACTTCTGTAAAGCGGAAAAAAATGATGAATGCACGTTTCCCCTATGAAAGGAAAAAGACTTGCCTTTCTTCTCGTCCCCGTCACGCTCCTCATCCTTCTTCACCCGCTTGGCCTTCTTATGATTGGTGGCGTTCCGCCGGCCGCCTCCCTGACCCTCAGCCTCATCCTCGGAGTCCGAGAAATCCTCGTCGCACGCTATCCTCTTGTCGTGAGCGCGAACTGAAGCACAAAGCAAACAGTGTGGCTAAATAAATAAATATGACGCTGCCTATTTTGTACCTTCCAACAAACGCGGAATGGGTCGGCCCCGCAATTTCCTTTTCCCACTGTGACGGTAAGTGGTGTGAAAATGGAAGTAGAAAGCAGACCTGGTCATTTTCCGCCTTTAGACTTACCGGAAATGCGTTTGTCCTGGTCCTCATCGTCCTCATCTGCGCTGTCGGGGTGCGGCGCGTCCTCGGGTGTGGCCTGCATCTGGACGCCGGGCGCGTGGGGCAGCATGCGGAGGTTCTCGAAAAGGCGCTGCTTGATCTTCTCCAGGTACTCGTCGGTGTTCTGGTTGGTCATGTTGGACGGGCTGATGTGCAGCTTGAAATCGGGCCCGAAATATTCAAAGTAGTCGTTGTAGGGCAGCTCGTTAGGGATGGAGCAGTCCAGCGCCACCGCCGTCTCGTAGGTCCAGCAGCGCGCCACGTTGCGGATGGTGTAGCCGCCCCCGCCCAGCATCAGCAGCGGCAGGTTGAAGCTCTTCATGTACTCCACGCACTTGGCGTGACCTGCGAACGACACGACAGGTTAAGCTCATGGCTGACAACAACCACAGCGTCATAAAACTCCTGGGGCAAGTCGGCATCTGCAAAAGCAATACCGCCACCTAGTGGCCTTTTAGAGTTCCTGCTAATGCTACGCTCACATTGGGTTAGGCCAGGGGCAGAGCCGCAGTCCTGCATGTTTTCCGTGTCTTTCTGCTGCAACACACCTGATCCAAATGATCAGGTCATCAGCGAGCTCTGTAAAAGCCCCCTAACGATTCTGATCATTTGAATCGGGTGTTGTTGGAAGAGAGAACTTCGAACAACAAGCAGGACTGCGGCTCTCTAGGACCGGACTTGCCTACCCCTGGGTTAGGCAGACACTTTGCAACAGCGGTATGTTCTGTGTCCCATTGTATTTGCTGTAACTTAACATGATTTTTGTTTTTGTTAATGTGTCAAAATGGTCACGCCATTTTGACACATTGGAACAAGGAGCTCCAACAATTTTGAAAATCTGATGACGAGTAATTTTTTTTTTTTTTTGGGGGGGAGGGATTTCTCACTCCAACTCTGAGGGGTTCTCCAAGATGGCAGCCACTTGTCACGTTGCTCTTGGTAGAAAGGCGCAATTGTGTTGTTGCGCTACTTGTTGATCCCGTTCCAGCCCACGTTTGCGTACCTTTGATGGTGAGGTTGAAGCAGCCGAGTCGGTCTCCTGACAGGGAGTCGGCGCCACACTGCAGGACCACCGCACTCGGCTGGTACATCTCCATCACTTTGGCCATGATCTAAGCCACACAGACACTAAGCGATGCTGAACATGTTTGGCCTTGACCGAGTATGATAATAGCACTTGCAGGTTTGAAGATGGCCTCATAAGACTCGTCGTCGATGCCGTCTCTCAGTGGATAGTTAACGGCGTAGTACTTTCCCTTGCCGGCGCCGATGTCCTACAAGTTAGCCCAGGCGGACCGTGATCATCTCGTGCAACGTCGCCAGAGAAGCCCGAGACGCGGGAATCCATCTCACCCTCAGGTCTCCGGTGCCCGGAAAGTACTCGCCGTACTTGTGGAAGGAGACGGTCATGACGCGGTCAGTGGTGTAGAACGCCTCCTCCACGCCGTCGCCATGATGGATGTCGATGTCGATGTACAACACGCGTTGGTGGTACCTGCGTACAACGGGAGGAATGGACACGATGCCTTCAAGGCTCTGTTGGGAATCTACGATATCTACAGTCCTTTAAGGCTGCTTAAAAAAAAAAAAATGAAGACCTCCCGTGACCAATATTTGAAAGATATTCTTGTCGTGATGAAGACAGCGCTCCGTTCCGAGCACGTTTTTCCACAGTAACGCTGCACCTCGCATGTTAGAAATCCACCGGGGCTTACTTGAGCAGCTCGAGGATGGCGAGCACGATGTCGTTGACGTAGCAGAAACCAGACGCCTCCGACTTCTTGGCGTGGTGGAGTCCTCCCGCCCAGTTGACGGCGATGTCGGTCTGCTGCTTGTTAAGCTTCACCGCGCCCGCTGGAAATCCATTAAAATGATTTAAAGTGTCCTTGTGGGGATTATTGAAGAATGTGCAGCTCTGTTGGACAAACGCACCCACGGAGCCGCCCGTGGAGAGCTGGCAGAACTCAAACAAGCCGTCAAACACCGGACAGTCTTCTCCCACGTTGACTGCGTGCGGAAAATACAACGGTGATTTTAACGTGCGCATTTTACATCAGTTTCAAAAAAAAAAAATCTCACATCTTTGCATCTGCTTGCTGTATTCCGACATGTTGTCCGGCCTGATGGACCTGAGGAACTTGATGTAGTCGTCGCTGTGGTATTTGGTCATCTCCTCGCCGCTGGCTTTGTGCGGCCTCTACGGACACATCAGGTCACATGATGCAAGTCCAAGTCAAAATGAATTCATTACCATTCACGCTTGCGTTATAAATCTTAATTTGTCAGTAACATTTGAATAATATCCCCTTAAAGATGAGAAAAAAAATGTATGTCTGCATATTGTTTTGTCATATGTGGACCCATGGTGGACTGTTTTCAGCGTTTTGGCCACAGCATTTGTCAAAGAAGAATAATCTGCGCTTGGTGGTTGCGCCTTCTCGGCAGCACGCGTGTAACAGCACTGATTTTGATGGGGAGGAATGCCGGCGCCATTTGACTGTGCTGGGCAGCACTTGTGTTTTTTTTGCGCCTGTAATGGGCAGCATCTGTCACAGCCCCGTTTTGTTTAGTGGAGATGTTGGTGCTGTTGGACAGTCAGCGGCTGGATGTCTGGCTGCTGGAGGTGAGCAGGAGGAGAGAGGAGCGTCGGCGTGGAGTGCGGATGCGGATTCGGACCTGAGAGTCGGTGCTTGGAATTAAAGTGGATTTGCATGGGACAGAAGAAGTAAACCGACCTCTTTTTTTTTTCGTGAGTCGACGCTACAGTTTGTTTACTTTCAGATTTAGCACAGATGTGTGCACATTTTGAGAATGATATCTCTGATCCACTGGTGAAAGGACACTTGGATTCTCTCCTCGGTCATCTAGAACTACTTCAAACAACAAGGGATATGCTGGAATATGGTTATGATTGCATGTCTTATGGTATGTGTTTTATTAAAATACCGTATTTTGTTATTTTATGTTAAATGTTCTGTAAATCGCTTTGTTGCGGCTGTTAACGCGCTATAAAAAATAAAGATGTTTTGTATTGTGAAATGTTTTATCTGTATATTTTGATAAAAGAAGAAAGCATATGTGAAATACTAATTTCTGGTTTCTATAGGATTTACAACTCACGTCAAATAATTAAAAAAAAAAAAAAAACCCTCACGTAGATCTCCATCTTCCTGTACAGGCCATAGTTGAGGAGCAGGTTGTGTGTCATCCTGATCCTGTGGGGCTTCATGGGGTGGCCCTGGCCGTAATAATAGTTCCCCACGTCACCTAAAATACAAAATTAAAATGACAATGATGACACGGATTCTGATTCGGGGAGTCACAACTGAATTGTCATTGATTGACAGCCAGGTTAGCAAGGGTCTTTAGCACTCCTTAGCTATAGTGAGACCGTTGCCAAAGTCACACTATTCAACCTTAAACGTACACAATAAGCGCTTGTGATGCATTAAAGTTATAATGTGGTTTAGCCTTAGTTTGACAAAACTGTGCATTTACACGAGCAGCATGTCTGTTAGTTTAGCACGCGAGCTAGTTACCCGGCTGCTGCAAAACAGTCAAGCCCGACCGGCGTCGCACTTTTAAAGAGCTATCAGGCGGGCATTTCAAAGCGTCCACGGCCCGCCCAAAGCGCCATTCAATGCACAGAGTAGGGCACAAACGGGGGTATTTACCATCATAGTAATAGCAAACTTTCTTCTTTGTTCCTTGCGACAGCGCCATTTTACACCCACTTTTAAGCCACTACCTGGGGGAGGGCGCCAAGATGGCGACGTGAGCGGGTGCATTTTTGGGAGCTGCTTACCCTATTCCATGTCAAGTTAGTGGAACACTGATACATCTTTTGTTTCATGTCAGAAAGTTTGAGGCTTTTCTTGACTGCTGTACTAACAGTATGTTTCTCGTTTGTTGTCTGGCTAAGGGAAAGTCTCACAGTTTGGTTTTCCATTTTTTATTCTTAATCACAAATAAATCTTGCTTTGCTATGATTTTCCTCCTCCCCCCCTAATGAACAGAGGGGTTGCGACAATTTCTTCCAATTGTGTAGTTGGCGTTTATGGAACTTCGACTGTCGATGGATCAAATCAGAACGCAACATCGTCTTTCGGTGCAGGTGCCAAGCTGTCGCCATCTCGTGGTCAGTATGAGAAATGCTGTAGGTGACAACTTCCGGAAACCCAAAACGAATACAGTACTCGAGTACTGTATTGAAAATTGAAAATCAAAATGTTTATTGGACTTCTGACTCGTGTCTGACAACAAACAAGCTCCATCTCAGTTTGGTGTTTCTATTTTAAAACGAAAGACCAATAACAGCCGTTTTCGCACATTCAACAATTCTGACGCATAATTTAATATTTGCAAGTGAGAAGACGTGATAAATGCTCACACTACATTCACAAACACGTGTGTAAATCGCGCTTGTTTGTAGATGTAAAAGAAACAACCACACGCGAAAATTCGGAGCCATTTTTAGACAAAGGAGGAGCTTCGGGAGATGACGTCGCCATGCGTGTGCGCACCTGCCACACCTGTCCTGCTAACTTCTTCACGCTTCCGCGAGTGACGACCGATAAAAACACGGAAAAGTTGGCACTTCTTCCACCCGTATTGGACTAACTTCGGCGTGTGTGAACTGAAGTAGGTGAGTGGATTCTTCGGACATATCGCAGCTGTGTGTGTGTCTGTGTGTGTCTAAGTGGGCTAAACAAGTTCTTAAGTTGAAACTGCATTCCTCCGCTCGTTTATTAGCTAGGACATATTGGTCGATACAGCTAAACAAGCCTATTTGTTTTGGTTTAGCTTTAGCCCCCCCATTTCCTGTCCGGTCAAAGTCTACATTTTGTTCTTTCTCACTAAGTAGCCACACTACAATTTATTTCCTGCTAACTATGAAGTAAACTGTTTTATGAAGTAATATCTACTTATATCATAAAATCGAAATAAAAAATAATTTGCAAAACAGTTTTGAGCAGATCAATTTGAACGGCACAACAGAAGGGGTAGGTGTAGGTAGGAAAAACAAAAACATGACGAACCATTTCAAAATGTTTTCCAGCATCAGTGTGACTTACAACCTGTACAAATTAATTGACTTTTTAAAATCTTTATGACAGAGATATAAATAACAGTGGTAATGCAGTTGCACAAGTGTGCATAGCCTCTTAAGTGGAAATGTGGTTGTGTTTCTAATGATGCAATCATATTCCAACTCAAAAAGTTCAGGTGTTCTAGTTAGCTTTTCCAAAAGTCTTTGTTGCCACATTTTATTACAGCGTTAGCCAGACTGGTCTGCAGCATCACTACACAAAAAGGTTTTATTTGAACATGGGTGTAGACTTTTTGTATCTCTCCCCTCGACATTATTTCAATGCTGTGCTCAGAAAACACAGTGATGAACATTTAGCTTTTTATTCATTTTTGAAATGTTATCTCCTCACAGGGAACATTAAATGATGCTATTGAGTATGTGAAGGACGCATTTCTGACGGCCTTAAAGCTCCATATTCATAGACAATTTTGCATCTTCACTCCAACTCCTCGAAGAGGACTAAAACATGTCTTGCCAAGTGCCTGGTGAGGAGGAGCTGGTCGTGCTCTTGCCGTTCGGCCCGATTGCACAAGGTCAGCCGACGGGAAGTAAAAAAACTGCAGAAGAGGAATTAAAGGAGCAAAAACCTGAAGAAGTCGTAAAGATGGAGGAAGAGGTTCCAGGAGCCGGCGACGTCACCCTCCCTTGGCCTGGAGACAGGGACAAGAGGAATGAGGACACGGACGGCGTCTCTTTGGGGGTTTGCGTGTCCGACGACAAGGACGACAATGGGCTGAGCAAAGCCAACTGGCGCGAGAGCATGCCCGAGGGCGACAAGTGGAGGGACGACGTACCGGCGGTGCAGAGGGACAGCAAAGGAGATGGCTCACTGGCCGACGACGAAGAAGAAAATGAGGAAGAAGAGGTGTCCCATTGGGTCTCTGAGAAAGGTGCCATGGGTTTTACTCCTCAAGTCAAAGTAATTCGCCGGCAGTCCAGCGAGGTTGTGCCCCAAGAGAGCAGACTGGACATGGGCATGGACGACTGCCACGAACACGACAAGGACAATGCGATGAAGTCGCAAACGCCTTTAGAGGACTGCAATGAATTGCAGCAGAATGACTGTGAGTACAATACACACAAACCTTGGAATCTGAGAAAAACCTTGAAACAGAAATGATGGAAAAAAAAGTACACGTACAAAGTATTTTGGTGTTTCTTTTGTTGCGGCCCAGTGTCATTCAATTGTGCTTTCTTGTTCAGACTTGTGCGGCGATATATGCAGCGAGAAGCTGAAGCTGGCCTTGTGGACGGCATCGGCGGCGCTGGTGTTCCCCTTCCTGGTGTGGGGGGGATACGCACTCCTGCCCTTTGACTCCCCGCTGATGGGCAGTGGCCCCCACAGGGTGGTCTACACACTACGCTGCGCCGTCTTTGCCTCTGTGCCCGTGCTGCTGGGTAACTTATCCTGCTGAGGGGTCATGACGCATGATCCATGTTTGGGATCTATGTGTGCGTGTGTGAGACGCGAGTACTGTGGATCTGAAGTCCACAAACCCATCTTGTGAGCTTTATCTTGGGGTTCATCAGAAACGCTTTCAATTGTGACAGGTGTGCTGACTTCCACTTAGCTTAGATGGTGAATAATTCTAAAAACAGCCGCATCCAGTTATGAGGGTGTTCAACCGCATTATTTTAGTTGATAATTTTGACTTCACCGCTCAACAAAATTGCAGTTGTCGTGGTCTATCACAAAAACACCGCTCTGTATGTGTACCACTAAAAGAAGAATGCAATCTTTACCTTTTTATGTGTGTTTGTAGGCGTGGTGGTGCAGGGCGTGGCCAGGGTTCGCTATGGCGAGATGAAACCGAGCTTCCAGAGCAAATTGCCTAGCAGGAAGGTGTCAATGCACAGACATTACGTTAGCCAATCAGTGGGCCTCTTCCTCTTCTACTTCCTGCAGCTGAGTGTCTTGGCATCCTACGTCAGCCACGACCTCATCAAAATAGTGCCGCTGCTCACAATTATCTTTGTCTTTGGAAGGTAGGTACCACACCACCACCATAGTTATCTCATACACATACAATTGTGGTAGCCTTGGCGCTTTTTTTTTTTTTGGGGGGGGGGGTCCTAAGCACATCCACCATGTCACAGGTGCCCGTAAAGTAATTCATGGCAATGAACTCAACTTCTCTATCCCAAAAATGACTATGCGAGCACGCACCTACTTGAACATACGAGGACATTTGTAATTTCAATCATCACATTAAAAATTACTTTGTTTCGGTGCTTATCTGGTTCCCAGCTATTGGCCCACTAACTCACACCAATTGGCACAACTTAGCATTTTGCGTCTTTATACTGTGTGACAAGACATGTTATGTTTGTCAAACTACTTAATGTGTCATTCACATGCCACAGCAGTCCATGAAATACTTACATAGCGGTGCAATTTGTTGACTTGTTTGCCCACGCAGTTGTTTTTGCCCTCAGGTTGATCTACTGGCTCTGCTTGTCGCTGGGCAGCAGCATCCGAGGCTTGGGCTTCGGTTTGTCCTTTTTCCCCATGTTGGTCATGCTGGCCGCCAACCTCTACTTCGTGTCCTCCTCAACGGGACCCGAGGCCGTCTTTGATGTGGAGCCGCCCACCACGGCCCCTCCGCCTCAGCAGCGCTGGTGGGGCTGACCGGCACGGCGGGCGTTGGGACACTAACAAAGCAATCTTTGACCGACGCCTTCATTTCCCGCAACTGGCTTCCAAGTGGAATGAACTTTCCATTCATCCTCAATGACAACTTCTCCTCCTGCCTAAGCCTTTCATTCAAAACTCAAAATTCTCAAGATTATTTCCTGCAAAATCTGACAAATAGTTTGGAAAAAAAAGTGTGCAGCTCAAAAGCAACTGTAAATAAGTCTTTTTATATGAGGTTAAAATATTTCAGATTTATGAATGCTCTGCCGATCACTTATTTAGAAGCAGCCGATTTGTGTTGAAAGTTGAAACAAATTGAATTGATTCCAGGCCGATCAACGCGTGCGGGGACCTGAACGTGTTCAATAAAACTTGGCGAAAAGGCGAGCACACGGTTGAACTTCACTCATTTGTCATTTAATATATAAAATACAGTAAAACATACGCAAAAAGGGGAAGGTTTCAAGGAACTTGGATACTTTGGTACAACAAACACTTTCTGTAAAAGCGGTATAGAATTTCAATAACATCAGTGCATACTTTTGTATATGAAAATATACACAAACTGTATATCGTTCAAGAAAAACAAAACGGCAAAACATCTTTACATCAAAACCCATAGCAGACTAGCTCAACACAATATATTAGCTATAAATTTCATCTTTAGTCTTTTATTTGCTACATCATTCTGACTGCTTGTGACATAACGGTTACCTGTGTCCCATGCGTCTAAACATGTTTCAAATTCCACCAATTTTTCTTTATAAATATATTCTATATCTGGATGAAAACTGCAGCATTTAACTGGTATGTTCCTTTTATTGCATTTGTCTAATACCGCATTGTCCGATCGTGCAAGTTACTTTGAACAAAAAGGAAACCAGTTTTGGATGTTGGTGATACGATGACAAGAGTTCAAAAATTCCAAGCTTCGCAAACAAAAAGGCTCCGTCATTGTTGGCACAAAGAAAACATAACGTACGCGACACGTAATGGGTCCAAATATCATCAGCAGATTGTCATTTGACCACACGGGGCAGGATGGAGCCAATTGGAGTGGTGTCACTTTGCAGTTAGCCATTGCTAACCGATCTTCATGTTTTGGCTTTTCTAATAAAAAGCATGTACAATATGGCCACATTTTTACACTCTAAATGTAAAGACACACACTTTGTATAGTTTATGTCACTGATTCAATACATATTTTTTTCATCTTGAAAAAAAAAAACCCTAAAAAATGAAGTTTTTAATTCAACTAACATTTTTTGTCGTACTTTCGCTTGTCAATGAAACCCGTGCATGATCATATTTTGAGGGTTTTCTAATTCCGTAAAAACTATAGAGAAAAGATACATGCTTTTTATTGGGCAATTGTTTTTGTTAACTAATTCTTTTTTTAATTTAACTTCAAAGTCAAAATCTTATGAGTTTTTTTTCCCATCGCACCATGCAAAGATTAAAACAAAAATCTGCCATGAAATATTTTTGGAGAACAATGTTTTTTGTGAAAAGCGTGTATCTTAATTCTTGTGATAAAATTGGAAATCAGTCACAATCCAACGTCAACAATGCATCTCACAATTTGGTCATGTTGAGATGCATGAAAAAACTCAACTTTTCTTCACTAGCAAAAATTGCGTCATCTGAGGCATCAGTACATTTTTGGCATGCTTTTTTTTGTGTGTAAAATTGACCTTTAGCTCTGAAAGCTGGTCCTGTTCATCATGATGACTTTGTGATTGTCCAATCAAACCTCTGCACATAACACCGAGGTGATTTAACTAGCTAACTAACTGTCTTGGGGCTCCAAGTTAGTATCACTGCCGTGATGCGTTTTTTTTTTTTTAAATTTTGATGAGGATTCTTGCGTGGTATTGATTTTTAAAGAAAGCGTGTTTTATAATGGATTATGTTGTAATGCAGTAACAGTCTTACAGAACTTAGCATTTTAAAGCTCTGCTTAAAACTTTTTATTTTAAATCAAGTTCAATCAACACAACTAAGTGCTGCCAGTTTACGCATGGACTTAACAGTCAAGTGACCGCAGACAAGTAGACGTGATTACAGGGGCGGGGGGGTTATTAGGAGCTTCGGTGTGTAAGGTCGGAGTAGACATCATCTCTTCTATTTGAACTAGATAATTTGTGCACACACATTCCCACACTGAAATAATGGCGACGAAACAAAGTCCTATTAAAAATGACATCAAACAATCTGTTGACTTTACTGCTTGCCGTAGAAAAAGAGCTAAATGTGCATCTAGATATGAAGCTAGGCTAAGGTGAAGGGCAGTGATTGTGTGTGTGTGTGATGCTTTTCCAATGTGCGTGTTGGGTGTGTGTAGCAAACATGACAACAACACGACCAAGCAGCACTAAGTGGGGTACGCTACCCAAACATATCAACGTCACGCTTGTTTGTAATAATAATAATAATAGTATAATAGCGGACAGATCCACTGAGTTGACTTTTTTTTCCTTTCTTTTTTTTTTAAGGGCTAGCTAGCAAAGTCAATGCAAATATACTCATCTGTACATACACGCGCTTGAAGCCAAAAAGCTAACGGGAGCGTTAGAAACATAGAAAATATCCGTTCACTTTGGGGAACCACGGGAAAAGTAGATGGGAGGTCTAACCCGTGCTTGAAAAGAGGGCATAAAGGTTTTGAGGAGGAGGGTTGGAGGTTTTCTACAAAGTGACGGACCCTCAGAACCAGTACCATCTGGGAAAGAACACCAAAGCGGGTCTACATGGCGCCCAAGTCATGAGTGTCCGTTTTGTGCGCGCCGTGTTTCGTTTGGCATTCCGACGACTGCGTTGGCACGAGGCGCTTCCAAAAAGAGAAAAAAAAGTGCAGCATGGGAGGGATTTGCTGAAGAATGGACAGGTTAAAATGGTGTCCACAGAAAGCAGCAAGTGAGGTCCGCTGGATATGGACTAGATGAATGGAGGTGAGAAACAATGTCTGTCAAAGCTGAATAGACTCGACTGGACTTGTCGGTTGGTCAAGGTGTGTTTAATCTAAAAGGCTTCGACTAGAGATGTGGAGTTCACCCAAACAGCTCTTTGTTGTTGTCAGGTCATTGGCAGGTTGGTTAGTGGAACAATCGTTGGACTGATTGGTTTTAGGAGGTTGATGAATTGGGTTAGACGCTTGGTTGATCGTGATGCTATTGTCGCCAAGCGTGGTTGGGCAAAGACCAGTTCTCATGCAAAATGATTCAGCAGCCTGGCAGCAATGCTTGGCAACAACCTTCGTGTGACCATCACCAGGAGACACACATCGCAGACATAAATAGGAGAATTCAATCAACAAATGGACTTATCAAATAATCAAATGGTCAACCTACTAATCAATTCGAGGTTGCCTTTTCCTCAAGCCATGACCACTTGAACGTGTTCCTAACACTCGCGTCGATTGCACGTATGTCAGCTTGCCCGTCTACCGGTTTGCGCTGGGGCCGTACCTGGCCGATCACGCATGAATTAGTTTACACAAAACGCTATTCAAGTACTCGACATTCAATGATTAATCTGCCTTTTGTGTGCACACGTGCACCCTTTGTGGCTTCCGTTCTCGCCGAAATGCCGAAATCTCCCGAGATATGGCGAGGCCATGAGAATGCGAGGGGAGAGGTGTTCCTGTTACTAGTGTTCGTGCCTCAACATGACTACGCTCGTGAAAGCAAAACAATGAACTCAAACGCGTGTTCGTTCAATGTTGTCAACTAATATCTGGATGAATTTTGGGCCATTTTCTGGAGGAAATTTCATGAAGATTTGAAAATCCAAAATTCCGGGAAAATCCAGAGGACTTTCATCTCTAATGAGTCTAGTGGCCACCTAGAGGACGTTTTGCAACCATCTCAATGATTCGTAGACGAGCCGGGCCTATGAGATTTCGACGTGAAGTAAGCCTTTTGGATTAAAGGTGAACAACCAACACGAGTCCACCTGCCTCCATTCATCTTTTGCCTGCAAGGCTGAGAACGTACACAGACGTGTTGGTGTCGAGGCTCAAGCGCGTGGTGAGGCATTTGTATTCAACGTCCTCACCTGTGGCGTGTACGACGTGACGTGATGTGTTTAAGTGTCGTACGAACCTCCCCACGTGCTCTCGGCCGCCGCTTATGTCACCCAGGCGTTCAATCTCATTCTCTTGATGTTGCCCCCCTCTTGCTCCGGCGAGGGGCTGAAGTCACTGCGTCCTGGCCCGACGCTCCCTGCGGCGGCGCTGACCACGTTGTTGTTATTGTTGTTCGCGCCGCCGCCCCCGCCGCCGCCTGTGTCCTCACGGTCGCTGCCTTCGAAGGAGCTGGCGTTGCTACTCACACTGTCAGCAGGCGAGCGTCCCGTCGGCGGCTCCAGGCACAGAAGTGAGCCTGGGTACTGGGGCGGTGCCGTCAAAGTGGCGCCAGAGGACGGAGGAGGCGGCGGAGCCGCAGGAGGGCACGGGGTGCTGCGGTCCTGGCCCGGCGACACCGGCTCCGACTTGATGCTGACGCCGCTGCTGGTGTTGACCGTCAACATGCCGCCTTGAGGTATGTGCGCCACAGGCCTGACCGCAAGAACAACATCATATTAAACAAGCCGACACAAATGTGATGACATCATGTTTTACAACGCAAAAACAAGAAGAAGCCATTTTCAACAAGCCTGTGATGCATTCAGGGACCCCGTGGCTAACACACAAACAGGAAGGTTCCAGTAGTGAAAGTGCAAGAGTCTGGACTCTGCCGGAACATCACAACAAACCAAAGAAGCTAATGCTAGCATGCTAAGCTAAGAGACAATTGTGACATTTACATGCGTGTTTAGTGCTGCAGTGGAACCCCTATAGAGTCGGACATGGTGACAAACTGTTCAGTAGGAAAAGGATTCACTTTTTTTTTTTGGGGGGGGGGGGGGGGGGATAAACCAG
>CAAKHF010014312.1:0-13919 GCA_901007745.1 Hippocampus kuda
TGCATCCCCCCCACCCCCGCCCCTTCTTTTTATTTGCTCGAACCATCTGGAGACCTCGCCGATGTAAACACGCGTGTCAAATTGATTCCTTAATAATGTTTGTGCTCCTGACTGCCGCTTTATCCTCGCCCAGGATTAGCAGTTTCTTTTTTTCGCTTCCATTAACTACACACCACAAACGAGTGTCCCAAAAATATACATATATGTTAATACTGTAAAACAGTATTAAAATATGTATACTTTTACTCTCTAAATAATATAGATGATAACTGTTTTATTTGATTCCATTAACTCATTCAGTACCAGCCAATTCTGGACCAAGTCTGAAAAGACGTTTAAAAACGTCTTTGGGAGTGAATGAGTTAAATGTCATTTTCTTAATAATCATCGGAATCCTAAGGCCACAAATGATGATTTTTCACAACTCATAACCAACAGTCTCACACACACCGACACACACATCAGCGGCTTTTCCTCACACTGGCGGTTGAGGACGGTTCAAGTTTATCAGCTGTCGGCGTCAGATCCTCGGACGTGTCTGCGCTTTATCGCCAAGCACGCCCGGGGAGTTGCAATGCCGATGCTTCGCTAGAGTGACTCCGTCAAACCGCATTTCGCATGTCGAACCGTCGGCGATATCGACGGGAACATCGGCCCCGTGTGTCTTCCTCGTTGGGGGGGGGGGGTCTTCCGAAAACAACGACAACCTCGAAACGAAGTTGTTGTTTACGGAAATGAAGTTTAGAATCAGAAAGCGCGCGCAAGAAGATTAGGAATCTCGTAGCTGAACTGTTGAATCGCCGTTTGAGTCCATTTTGTAAAACGAGGCTAGCTTGCGAGCTGACGTCAACGCTACAAGGGTCAATCCATCTCCCTGTCCAAAGAAAATATCCTTGGCATTAATCCCAGCGACAGGAAAGACAATTCATGAGCCAGCCCCTCAATAATCATGTTAACTATGTCTGAATATTCACCTCGTCTATTTTTTTTTTTTAAAAACCCAACTTCACGTGCTGAAATAATGAATCATGGTCAGTCTCCTTTGAGGCAATGCTAATCATTTAGCCATTTTCTCAATCGCTCTGTCTTTGTGAAACAACACGAAATGGTTTTGTTTTTTTTTTTGTCGGCGCCATTGGAGAAAGTGCTGTCGGAGTGAAAAAGGGAGACAGACTCCATTCCTCACACTAAATACAGCCTGCTTCCCTTCTTTTGGGTTGTGCACCATCGACTCTCAGTGGTGCGATTGCAGAGCGTAGGTGTTTTGGGAAGCCGCAGTCTGGATTTAGTCACCGAGCTGCAGACCGCATAGTGAGTTGCAGAGCGATCCCACCGCCCCCAAAAAAATCAAATTGTCCAGTGCTCTGCTGACTCAGTAACTGCACAACTCCAAAACCTTGCAAGCCTTACATCAGCAAGTGCAATGCAATGCAAAAAAAAAAAAAGTAAAAATTGGGATGGAGCTCGGACTCCCACCCAAAATCTCTACTCGCTATTTTGTGTCAACGTCAGCAAATGACAATCGGCTCTTTCCACGTCGTATTCCAAACTAATGACAAAAAGCAGTGCATTTATTTCGCGCTTTATCCATATACGAACCCATATTTACTTTGTCACATTCAAATTTATCGTCTTGGAGCCTACACGTGGCACGTTGGCACAGGTTTTCCTTTTTAACTTAAAACGACTTACTTTAATCTTCAGGTTCCCTGACCGACGGCAGAAACCAGGATGTCGTTTTTTCCTTTGTTCCCATTTTAAATGGCTGACGCTTGTGTTGCCGACGCCTCGTCCTAGCTAGCGCTAAGGTACCCCATCCGTCAGGCAAGGCACTGATACACTGCCGACCTGGGCTTTATTGACGAACTGCTTAACAATTGAATTGAATGCTGCGCCGGCTAAATGTTTCCCATACACACGATTCCGAAAATTCTGACTTGGCATTCGCTTTCAGGGGCCGATTCGCAGCCCAATACGATGCAGCCAAAAGTCATTTTCTGGATGCGGGTTCTGGCAAGGCACAGAAGGACAAATGTGTTTTAAAACTGCGGAATGTTTTTGAACGTCATTCCAATCTGGGACCGATTAGAAAGACCTGGCTTGAAAACCGATTCTTTTGCCGGCAGAGCACCAGGACAATTTGACCGAGCGCATCTCACTGGCGGCGCCTTTGTACTCGGGACGAGATGCTGACTGAATTTTGTCAGTTTTGGGTGCGTTGGCGCTTCATATGACGTTTGCAAAAATACGCTTCAACCTTCCTTTGCGGCTTTACCCGCCTGGCAAGGACACCCCGGCATCCGTTGATTCAATAAAACAGACTTTTGAGGCGGAAAGTGATATTTACAGTTGTTGCCTTTTCCAAAGCACATCATCCCCCCCCCTCCCCACTCCACGGTTCCAAAGCATGCCGGAATACAGACATATGTGCCGTCGCTATGCTGTCTCGCTGGCTCCGGCAGCACAGTTGAGGGGATTAGCCTGTGCCTGAGTGCTTCGAATAATGATCAGCGCAGCGGAGAAACACATTTTCACATTTGGGGAGATAAGGGGCGGGCAATCTGCAAAGCAAGAGGACTTAAGCGACTCCCCCGTGGCTCGCGGCGGAGCCGACGCAAGTCACGACCGGTCACGTGGAGAACAACACACCCCGCCAGTGTCTTTTGAGCACAGCGAGGGACAACTTTTAAATGACATTGCGCAGAACGCAGCCTGCTGGTGTCCTCTGCCGCCGTGCTTCATTTCCCAGCGAGAGATCAAATCGGGCTTCGTTTCCCGCCGACAGCCCGGATTCTAATCACTTGGTTTAAGGATGCTCCACGTGGAGGGCTATTCTGCCTGGCGGAGTGGCGTCCTCATTAATCACACGGAATAAAACATGGCTGACGTTATTCTGCCAGGTGTCCTAATGACAACACAACAAACGGCGAGCACACCCGCATTTCCATATCACAAGACAAGAAGGCGGCGGAACGCTGACGTTGCGAGCGACCTGAGCACAGCGTGTGGGCCACCTCCACAAAAACAAAAGGTGTCAGCAAATCGGAAGTCTTTTTGCCCAGAAAACCTGCGGAAACATTATCTCATGATATGCTAGCTGGAACTGAACCAGGAGAGATGTGCTGTGATTGACATGATTCCTGCACGAAGACTTGGTGATGTTGAGAACTGAAATCTAGACAAGGAAGTGCCGGCAAATGACTATGCAAGTCGGAACCAGGGGGAACAATGCATGCCGACTTCAAGTCGCACACACTAGGCTATTCCATTTGCGTGCAGCATCACAGCTAAATGCGGATTCACCGTGTTTACTTTGAATTCTGAACTCCATTCGTGGAGTTCAAAAATGTATTCTACAGCGCACTGGGAGCTAGTGTGAAGCCTTTAGGACTGCGTGGATGTATTCTGATCTCTTTGTTGTTGTTGCTCTGAATATGAGCTGCAGCTGTTTGATGCTCTTTGGAGGGAGTCCAGTCAGAAGTCTGTTACAATATTCAAGTCTACTTGAGATAAAAGCATGGATGGGTTTTCTCTTGGTTTGATTGGAGTGCCGACCCTTCAGAAAGTTTCTGTGACTGAGTTGATATGACTGCTGAAATTGACTGAAATTCATATGAACGCAACCAAACATGTCAAAAATCGATCCGAGCCGTCTCCTTACCTTTCCCACGTACTGCTCCTCTGTCCCCATGTGTTCTTCTAAAACAAAGAATTGGTTCCAGATCCAGCCCCGTTTGGGCCTGTGGTGCACCTCCGTCTCCCCATTGGCCAGCTTGCTCTGGTTCCTGCCGGGATTCCGGGCCAGCACCCTGGCGGGCAGGTGGTGGCTCGCCCCGTGGGCCCTCTGGATGAAGCAGAGGCAGACCAAGACGGGGCAGAGCCCGCCCGTGCCGGGTATCCTCATGGCGGTGTCTCGTAAGATTATCCCAGCGCTCCAAGACCGGAACTTCCTCGCCACCGCCACCGCTGCCGACCACCCCCAAGGCAAAACTTTAAATCCCAATGAGGAGAAGAGCGGTCCTAGTACATCCAGGAGAGGTCATGGTCCAAAAAATAAAAATAAATGAGGCTCCTTTTTACATTATGGAATTTCCCAACAGAGCCGCTGACGTCAAGGCGCGGACGATTCTATTCGTGGAGGAGGTTAATCCCACATGCCATCATGGATATCCTGTGTGAAAGCGCAAAGCAAACACGGGGTTATTATTCGGGTATCATTCAAAAGCAAACGAACGCTTTCAGGCACCCTGTGACCTGATAACAAGAGAAGATGTCCACTGTAGTAACCGCTGTCCCTCAAAGGGTTACAAAGACCAAGCGTGTCTTCAAAGCCTAATTTGAAACCTTACTCTAAACTCAAAACTATAAAATGAAGCTATATCCTTGTCTTGAAACCCTAATTCAGATTTTTAACTCTCGTATTTACATCGTTAAAAAATAAATTCAAAACCTAATTTGAAATTTTTTCAAAAATGTCATTTGTTACCCTAACCCAGGTTTTAAACACACATTTAAAATTCAAACCCCATCATCAAACCTTCATCTAAAATCATAAATGCCACTGGAACTCATAAATTGGAAACCCTAATTTGACCGTGTTTGAAAGCCGAACTTTGTTATCCCACCCTAATTTACAACCCTAACCCGGATTAAAGTGACGGACATGAGAGGCTAAACGTCCTCTAATTCCCGCCAATCACCCGATAAACACATGCGCTCCTCCAACAACCCGCTCGCCATCAAAGGGCCGTAGGGGCCGTCTCAGCCCCGGTGCGGCGGTTTGTAGTGAAGACGTTACGGCGCTGAGAAGGTCGCGGCGGGCGCATGCTAACGGACACTTCACACTCGAGGTCGGCGTCATTCATCAAATGCTTCCCTGACTCAACTTTATTCAAAGGTAGCCGCCAAGGCTTTTGATTCCCGAAGTGTGCATTCGAGAAGAAGAGAGTAAGGAGTTGAGCAGATCATCAAAAGTTAGGCGCCAGCTTGTTGTTGAAGGCCCGAGACATTTTGAAGGATTGTTCTCCTTTTCATGTTTTCGCAGCCCCTTAATCTTAGGAGGGTCCCCGAGGGACAGAGGACTGCAGCTAATCCCTGAGGCGGGGTACACCCTGGACCCGTCGCGAGTCACAGACGCTTTCGCTACAAGCAAGCCTTTCATCTTCAGTGGACTCGACGTGCCTTTGCAAACTAAGACGATTATTTGCAGTCTTGTTTCAGTTCAGAAGCAATTGCAGTACATGACACTTTTTTTCAAACATTGTTTGAAACCCTAATTTGAAACCTTAACCAGAGTTTGAAACTCTCGCCAAGGTTCAAACATCCAAAATGAAACACTAAGCGAAGCTTCGCACTGAAATTGAAACGCCCAACAACCTGAGGAACACTAATTTTAAAACTATCATTTACTTGAAACCCTAATTTGAAACCATAACCCTTGTTTGAACACCTAATTCTAGGCCCTTAGCCAAAATTTGAAATCCTAACCCAGGCTAAAAATGTAAATGGAAACCTCTAAATTGTGTTTCAAACTCCAGTTTGAAGCTTCAACCCTCAAATGAAATGCTAACTCGAAACCACAACTCTGGTTTCAAATGCTAATTTGGAACCCTAATCCTTGTTGGAAATCCAATTTTGAATCCCTGTGAATGTAGTTTTGGTCTGCCATTTTGCGTGACTCAATTATTCTTTTAAACGACATATATATTTTTTTACATTTTTGTGTATGTGAGCTGGGGGCAGCTCCCCCGAGATGTAAAGTTTTAAACCGACTCCAACTAAGTCTTAGTTGCTGATTTGTGTGCGTTGCCGTCCAGAAAAAAAAATCTCTTCTATTATTCCGTTGTATAATCTCCAAAAGGCTCCAGTTCGCCTTAGACAGCTTCCAGCCTCGCTGCATCGTGTGCCTTGTTAAGTTAGCGCCCGTGTGACGTTCGCTCAATTAATTGCAGTGCGGTTTTATTCAAAACTTTATTTTATTCAAAAAAAGTAACACGGGGAATTCTGCGCTTTTGATTTGTTGCGAATTGAATGCCGGAGTGTCACAGCGCGCAACTGATGCTAGCCTCAAACAATGCCGAGGTTCTGAAGTCACAAGACAAAAAAAAATTTGCCGGATGTCGGCAAATAATTCTGCTGACAAGCTCCACTCTACAAGTGGGACTGTCATCCAGACACAAAGTGAAAAGGAACCTTTCTTTTTTCAGTCTGGTAAAAAAATATATATATATAAATAATAATAAAAATAGTCTGTGCAAAGTGCTCATTAAATTCAGTAGCACAATGGCAGAAATAAAAAAAAAAAAAAACAACAGGCTATGTGACTGCTGGAAACGCTGGGAAAAACAAGTCATGAAAGGGGACAGTGAATGCACCACACCTGCTCGACTGCGCAGTGACATCCTCAAACGGCGACGCAACTTCGCACAGACTGACCGAAAGTTTCTTCGGTTATGAAGGCAAAGTGAAACTCAAATTACAAAAGACCACATGACTAAAGTCTTACGAATTGATGGCGATTCCGAATCTCTTTATTTCAAGAATATTTTTTCAATTCATTTGCACAACGGGGATTTGTGTACCGTGTATTCGTTTTGTCACGGGAGACGAAATTTGACTGCTGCCGCCGCATCATTTGTTGACTACCACAACAGCGATAATGGCTGAATTATTCCCATCGCGTTCATAAATAATTCATACGCCTTGATTAGATTTTCTTTTTGTCGAGACGGCGCGGCTAATCCCGCACGACACTTGTTTGCGGCGCTAAAGAGCCGCTTGTCGGCGGACGATTTCCCCGCCGACAGCTGCGGCCCGACGGAAGGCGAATCGTGTCGGAGATAAACGCTTGACGACAACACGTGTAATCTGCATCCAGATTGTCATGTGCAAAAAGGTAGAGCAACACCCAAATCCTGTTTTTTGAGAATTTATTTTACTTTTTTGCCCGCTAATCCCGTAGCCGTCGCGCTTCCACTGGAATGTGCTACAGCGATTGAGTCAGCATGCGTGGGGGAAACTACGACCATTTTATTCCAATTATCGTCCGTGTCGGAATCGCAGCGATGACATCACGTGACCCATTTGTGTGAATCAAACCCCCTCGGCAAAACCCGAGGTCAGTAAAGTTAGTTGTAGAACAGAACAAATGGGAGTAGAGGTCGAATACTTCTTCTCACAGTCGGAATCCGAGTTGGAACGTCAACAATGCGGTTTTGCTATTTTGGGGCTTGTCTAAGTGCACCTGCGGAGAGCGTGCGTCTCCTCGCTACGCGGGAACCTTCAGCAGTCGATACACACGAGACGAGATCAAGACGACGTGTTCAATATTTTAACTTTACAATAACAACTTGTGTATTTGTGCCTCGGAGAATCCCCGAAGGTGTCATCTTTTATACCCGCCGGCAATGCAAAGCCGAATTTATTCGTTTTTATTGTTTGTTTTGTCCAGTCCAAATCGTGGCGCCGTCCACCGTCACTGTCAGACATCACACACCCCCCTAAAAAGAAATGTGTTTCTGGTCTGTCTACCTTCTGTTTTATTCATGCAAACAGGAATTTAAAATCACGGCGAATGAAGCGCTCATGTAAACAACCTCAATTTGCCTAGACCTGAGCTAAGGACTTCGGCTAACAGTCCTTGCACGTCGGCCGGCAGCCTCTGACGGCGCCGCGGGATTCCCGACCACCTGCGAAAGAGAATAAAAGACGGAGAGATGTCAGTCCCGCTTGGAAGCTGGTGGTGGGGGTTGGGGGGGGGACATGCCTCCCGTCGTTGCCGCTAACGGCTAACGCTCGACCGCACGCCGCGCACCCGCTGATGCCAAACAACAAACAACCCACGGCCGCCGAACATGTCAGCGAGCGAGAGGGGCCACCGCAGCGAAGAGAGACGCACTCAAGTGTTGGCGGTAGATGAACGGTCGAGCCACTTAAAAGCCCCCCGCGGGTGGGCGGTCCCACTCGAAGAATCTAACGAAGTCCCGGCACATAAAGGACTGAGAGTGTATTTCCAACAGCGTGTTTCAACCAGAAAATGACTGCATAAATCCTCCAAGATGAATCCAACGATATATTTCTAGCAACTTGGGCACGCCTACCAAAAGTCGGACGGATGAAAATGTCGCCCGTCGCCGACGGCAAGAATTCAGCTCAAAGGCAACGTTAGAGCATTCCGAAAATAAATAAAAAAAATGGAAAAAAAATTGCTGGATTTGTTCGAGGCGTTCCAGTCTGACAAGGAGCAGCGGGTTTTTTAAACACAGATTGGCGCCGAAGCTAATGAGCTCGTCTGACTCCCACCCGGGGAGTGACGAGGTTTGGCGTGTTACTTGTTGCCGCCAAAATCAACGGCCACGCGCCCCCCCCCCCAAAAAAAAAAAAAAAACGGCCATCTGTTCACTCTGGCCGTCAATGACCTCTTGAAACTGACAAACTGTTTGAAAATCTCTTTCGGATACACGAATCGACCACCAGCTGACTTGAAACCCTACTTTGCAAACCCAACCGTAGCCGGCAATGGCTCATTTCAGATCCGAATTTGAAATCCTAATCCTGGTTTGAAAGCCTTATTTTAAAATTCCAGACCCTAATTTGAAGTCTGTGTCTCGGCCTAATTTGAAACCTGAACGTTGGTGTCGTTCAATAATTTGGAAACCCTAATTTTAACTCCCTACCCCCGAGTTACCTGGTTTAAAAGTGTCATTTTCATTTTATTCGATCCCAACATTTAAAACCGCTTCCCTTATCTTGAAACCCTAAACTTGGCTTCAAATAGTGAAATGAAACCCTACGGTAATTTCACGCCTTACGCCTTCAAATTTTGAACGTGATGCCACACGAGCCTGAATTTGACTTGGTGCCCTACTTTCAGGGCTCCGATGACATGAGGGAATTAAAAGTGTTTCAGAGTTTCGGCTGAATACAAAATGCAAAATGAGCGAGCATGAAGTGCCAGATCAACTTTGTGCAAGTTGTCAACGAGTCTCATTTGCGAGCAAAGAAATGCAAACCGTATCTGCGCTCGCTGATGAGCTTTTTTTTTTTTTACTCTCGCTTTCTTTTTTGGTGTGCAAACAAGTTATTTAAATGTGTGTGTGGGGGGGGGCGGGGGTGACCCAGTTGCCAACTTAGAAAACGCATCCGCTCGCTCTCGGGAGGTTGCGGCACAACAAACTTTCGGGATCCAAATGTCACAGCTGCCTCTGTTTTGCATCTTCGCTAATTGCAAAGGGAAACAACAAATTATTGCGCACCAAACTTGAGTAAGAAAACCTAAACTTGCTTCGAAACCCTACTTGGAACTCTAACCCTGCCTGGAAATTTGATTTTAAAACCTTAACTGTCTTATGACTGATTGAAACTCTAATTTAAAACGCAACCCCTGACTTGAAACCTATTCGAATTGATACGCAATTTGAAACCCTATCTCTGTCTAAAGACCCTTTTTTGAATAGAAACCCAACTTTCTAACCCTACCTTCAGGTAGAAAAAAAATATACTTCAGAACCATAACACTCTCATTTCAAACCTTGCCTTGAACCCTAACAATGTCTAAAAACTGGGGCTTCAAAACCTAACTTGAAACTTGAGGTCTCATTTGAAACACTAACCCAGCCTGAGGCCATTTTTTGAAGCCCTGACCTTAGCTTGAAAACCCTCATTTGAAACCTGACTCTCCAAGTTTGCATGAAGTACTTGAACATCAAGATATGCAACAAGCGCTAAATGGAAATATTTCGACATAACGGTTATTTTCCTCCATGCTCGCTATTGTCTTGCCGACGTTCCCCTGACGAGCCCGTTTCTTCCGAGCACTCGCGGAATTTGAGCGATCCCGCGCCAAAGCGGCACAAAGAGCAGAGGAGAAGCGACTGCGACCATCCCGAATGGAAATATATTCATTTTGCTCACGGCGTCGTGACACCTTAGCCATTATGCGGGCTCTGGCGCATGCGGGCGCAGTCTGGACGAGCAGGTGGGCTTCGCAAAGAGGGAGGCGGGGCGGCGGCGGCCGGCTTTCTTGCATTAGCATTTCACAGCCGGGGAAGTCGCCACCAGGTACATTCCCTTGCGAGAGTGCAAATTGGAGGGGCTTCATACTCCACTCTTAGGGTGAGTGCGTGTGCACAGTAGGGTGTGCATTTACGTTTTCCGAGCCATTTCATTAGTGCAGTCTAATTGCATCCAACGTCAAAAAAAAAAAAAAAAATCCTAATGTGGGAAAGGGCTCGTGTTTGAAAGTAGGGTTTCAAGACACAGCGTTTCAACATTGGATTAGGGTTCCAAATTGGGGGTAGGGTTTCAAACTCGGCGACAGTTTTGAGCATGAGCAAATGAGCAATCTCTTTTTTTCTTCTTCTTCTTCTTCTTCTTCAACAAATAGACTCCACTGGCTCCCGCTGAGCAGCGTCACAGAATCAGCACCATTGAAAATGCATGAGTAGATTTTTTTTTTTTTAAATAAATGATAATTTCCTTCCTCAAGTGATTTGTTGATAATTTTCCGCCTTTGCCGCGTGGGGGACGACACCGCCAAATAATCCAATTTAGTCCTGCTTTTAACGAGGAAATTAAAGGTGTAAATCATGAAAATCAGGAGTTTATGTAATCGTTCTCCAGTCGTGGAGGAGTTGGTGAAGCTGACAAAACCTGCACGCGCACACACACTCTCTCACGCACGCGCACACTCGCCATCCTGACACGTTTTCATGCCCCAGAATGCCGAGCAGCAATGTGCTGCGATTACATAATGTCGGCGGATCCTTTAAGAGCCATTTAAAAAGCCGGCAAACGCAATGAGTAGGAGAGACCCCCCCCCAAAAAAAATAAATAATAAATACAAGACTCACCTAATAGGACATCAAATATTCATGCTGGGCCATGACTCACTTTGCATGTTTGGAAAAGTCACACTTCAAACTTAAAAAAAAAAAAAAAAGGTGTGGGGCAACAATTCAGAGAAAAATAGAGACGAGCTTGTCATCAGCATTGCTCTGGAGGCGAGAATCAACGCCAGCGTAGTTACGGTTTTTTTTCCCTCTCATGGCGCGAGTCATGCAACCTTTACATGATAATAAGAATCCCACGTTAAAATGGACCTGTCATAATTTATATTATGCTTTCATGATGTCACGGTGCGAGAGTGACACACTGGCAGTCCGAAGACCCGCCCCCCTTCCGCACCCTCCCCGAAATCGAGCGCCGTGATTGGCCAATATGTGACAAAGCGGTGTGACAATTCGCTCGCAACTCTTGCGTACGATGACGAGGAAGAAGTGAGAAATCGCGACTGCCATTTTGCTTTGACGTGACCGAGATCCCAACTGACGAGAAAAAAAAAAAAAATTTCCCCGCATCGTTTATATCGCATTCGAAGGGTCGAGATTATTCAACTTGTCGCATCGGGGGATTTGCCAGATTGCACCGGTGACACCGCTGATCAACACCCGCCTCACTTTTCTGAGCCGACTCGCCCCCTAAAATGAATAAGCGGCACTGAAATAAGATTGCGGCTGAATGAGCCCGAGGTGCGATCCGTCTCGTCAATGAGCCATTCGACGTATTGGCGGAGAAGCTTTCTTCTTCTCCGGGCCTCATATAGAACTTAATGGCAGTCTCTTTTTTTGACTTGCCACAGTTGCACGTCTGCATTACGCAAGCACACCTGGACGCATCACATTCGAACTGGGCACTTCCCCTCCTGATCGTTTCGAAGCAGCAATTCCCTGAGGGTGAACCCCGCAAATGAAATTCCAAAAGATGAAAAAAAAAAAAAAAGAATTCTGAGACATCCCAGCAATGCCTGGAAATCCCCAGACAGCGTGCTAACATGCCTCCCCCCGCCCCGTTTGAGTGAAGACATGAAAGCCATCTCCTTGGACAAGTGCTGTGATGTTTCCATTGATGCCTTCATAGATTTTTCCGCCATGATTATTCAAACCTTCTGATCTCATTGGGGGGGGAAAATGGGAACTGATAACAGCTGCATGCTTTGAATTTCAGATTTTTCAATTTTAGGCATCACTCATCTGGCATCTGCTATTCAAAAAAACAACGCAAAGATTCTCCGTCATTTTTAGATGACGACACAGGCTAAATTTGACCTCCGGCCTTTTGGTTGCCCCGAAATTTGTGTGGGGAGGGTTCGTGAAAATTTACCACGAATCAACACCTGACCAAAAGCTTCATACATTTTGGCGTGGAAGCAAAGCTAACAGGATAAAGCATTGCCGCGCCACAAGCGTAGAATTTCACCTCCCATACGGCGCGCCGCGCGGTCTGCCGGTGTCGCCGGCGACGTTTGAACACGCCTCCGCTCTCAAAGTCCTTCCTCTGCCCGACCCTCTGTCACCGTTAAGACTAACAGGGCCCTAATTAGCTCGCTGGCCTTTGCCAGACAAGGGAACGTACGCGGGTGATTATATCAGCACAGTGTCTCGCAACCCCCCCCCCCCCCCACCCCGCTGCCCTCCCTCCACCCATCTCAACGAGCAGGCGGGACATCATCAGAGCAGCGAATCCGAGTCAAAAGGCTGACAATGCGTGCGGCAAAGACGGCCCTCAAAGAGCGTGAGGTGTGCTTGTGTCAAAGCGAGAGCTCTTCTTCAGATCTATTGTGGCAATAGAATGGCAGAAAATGATGAGAAATCATTTGGGGGGCCGGGGGAGGGAGGATGGGGGTGGGGGGGCTTGCTGATTGGTATCTTAGCAAGTTGAAGACATTGCACAAGTATGCCCTCTATTGGTAAGCAGGATATTGCTACCACCTTTGGCTCGTAATGGTGTCCAAATAAATTAGTTGAAGTGAATGGAGGAACTCCATGAAGTGTTTTGGCCGTCATCTTGTGACATATTAAGGCAATAATAAACGTTTTGCGACGGGACGACAATTACGCACGGATTTTCGCTATTTGGGGATATTTACGGGTGATGACGTTGGTTTCTGTATGCACGCTATAGCAAATTGTCAAACATTTCTGGACATCTGGCGGTCTTAAAAGTCGAGAAAATGAGAGCCGGTGGACAATTCTGCCAAGTTAATTCTGATCCGACAGCATCAATTTGCATGGAAGTTTCCAACTTGATTTCTTAACGCCAAATTGATACGGATCGCCAAACGTGCTCAAATTTCCCAAATAATCCACACATCGGTCTCTGCGATGATGACGGATTGATGATGATGAAATCTGTTGGATGAAGGAAAATTTTGGTACATTGCACAACTAAGAAAACAAAATTAGCAGTGACGCTAATGCTAGCAAACACGGTAGCCCGATTTGTGCACAAGGTAGCGATGCAAATGTTTCTGACCATGAAATCAGACCACTTCCCAACCTCCATTTTGACTCGAAACCGCAGATTCACCAAATTTGCCCAAATGACATCAACTTTAAGGCCAAAACACCAAACACTTCCATATATATATATTTTTTATGCGACTGTTTCAAATACATTCCCTGTTGACGTGATTGTTTTTGTTGAGAGACATTTCTTCAAATGGTATGTTTCTCATCTATAAAACGACAGCTGTTCCCATAATTTCTGGTGCGATGGACATACAATCACAACTGGTTCCCGTATTTCGCTGGCGTGATTCGGTGTTCCCATGACAATACTAAACAGAGCCTACAAAATACTTTTTCGGACGGCGTCAATCAGAAGTGATCGCTCGGTATTTTTTGTCATTCCTCTTGCTGTCTTGATTTTTTTTCCCCCCTTTCTTTGCCTCGTGGTGTGAATGGAAGCCCTGGCAGAACTGGGCGATCTCCTGAACTGATGCAAGTGTACCAAATCAAGTCTCCAGTGCGCATGCGCATGACCGTCCACATTTCGCCAAAGTCGTTAACTCCTCTGCGCGCTGCGCTGAAACGCACACAACCGAGTGGAAGCTAATCAACGTGACATTAGCGGCGGCTGAG
>CAAKHF010014314.1:19619-32119 GCA_901007745.1 Hippocampus kuda
TACCGTTTTGATGACTTGACGCAGCTTCACAACACTCAAAATTGTTTCCTGTTTTTAAAAATTTATATAGTACAGAAAAAGGAACAAAATATATGGTCCGTTTCGCATGTTTTTAATGAAACGAGCTGGCTTGCATTAGCTTGTTTCCATCGCCTTGCTAACACTGTGGAAGGCCTAGCAAAAAAGCTAATCTAATTGAGCTTTTTTGCTGGATTAGCAAGGCAAAGGGAAGAAGCTAATTTAGAAAAAAAAGTACAACAAAATGGGAGCACGCTAATTTAGCAAAAAAGTTAAATTAGCTTTTTTGCTAAATTGCTAAAAAGCTAAATTTGCTTTTTTGCTAAATTGCTATAAAGCTAAATTTGCTTTTTTGCTAGGCGTAAAAAATTTAAAATAATAACACACCTTACTTGTACGCGCTTTTTCAGATTTGACGTCCTTTTTACACCGCAAAAGTCGATAAAACCAACAAAGGAGTGTAAAGTACAGATATCTGTTTCCAGATGTGGGGAGTAAAAGTCATCAGAAAAGACACTAGAGGAAAGCAGAGAAAGCTGACAACTTGACCTGAGTGCAGTGATGAAGTCTCGGTTATCTTGCCCACAGGCCTGTGCATCATCATCTCGGTGGAAGTCATGCGTCAGTCGGTCAGGAGGATGATTGACAGCGACGAGACCATCTGGATCGAGTACTACTACTCGTGGTCCTTCACGTGCGCCTGCGCTTCCTTCACCCTCCTCATCCTGAGCGGCGTGGCCCTCCTCCTCATCTCCATGCCCCACATGCCCAGAAACCCCTGGGAGACCTGCATGGACGCCGAGCCAGACACCTTAGATTAGCTTCACACCTGCTCACATTTCGAGAGGGAGATTTTTTCGAAACTGCTTGTATATAAACAGAATTTGAAAACATGCGGTTACCGTATGCGCAATAGTAGAAATTGTAGAAATAAGAGCAATAATTTTATAATACGCGAAAAGAAAAATGTAATTTGATGAGAAACTAGTTGTAATGTTATAGAACTAAATCATCATTTTAGAATCACTAGAATAAAGTGGCAATGTGAGGAGAAAATAACGAACATTGTTTCGAGATTCAAGTCAGAGTACAAGAAAAAAAAGCAAGAATAAAAAAAATTGTGAAAAAGTCAGGATGAAATCCTAATCGTAGGACCTGCTGCCTGCCACCGCTCATGTCCAGACACTCACGCTGTCAGACCCCGCCTCATCAAGGCACACGCAGACATGACAATATGTACAGTATTTTCTATGCATTTTAATCTGGGGTTTTTTTTTTGTGTCTTGTAGTATGTTTTAAATGTTTTCATATGTGTAAAAATATTTAAAGCGTGTGTGAGGGGCATTTATGTCTTTTAGGTGCTCTCTTGATAACGGAGAACCACCACCGGGAAGTGGGGCTGGGATGTATCGAGCAATAGTTTCCGTCGCTATAGCTAAAAAAAAAAAATTGAAAAAAACAACAACAAAAAAAACATTTTTCAAATGAAAAAAAATGTCTTTGTTCCTGGTATAAGAATATTTTATAAATGAAACCGTGGCATTTCCTACTAGATAAGTAATGAATGGTTGCCATGGCCCACCTCCACCCACCGTCTTTTCTCTTCTCGAAAGACTTTCTCCGATCAATGGGACTCATTGATGGCGGCCAAAGAAAGAAGTTACACTGAGCTGATTCTGGCGGCTGAAGAAAGAGGCAACACTTGTCCTCCGTGGCAATCGGCATCCATTCCGCTCGGCTAATTCCACGCCCGTCCCCCGCTGACTTGAACCCGCCGACTAGACCTTTTTAATCGATGCAAGCGTAATAAAGTTGCACTTTTTTGTGTGTATTAAACTAGTGTCTGAACGTGACTTTGTTGTGTTTTGCTGTCTTGATGTTGATATCGGTCCATATGAGAGCAATGTCCGCTAAAATAGCAACAGGCACTTTTGCCCCACAGCAACAATATTCAGCTTGATCATATCCACTTAGACAGTCACTTAAATGCGCCTTCTCAAAATAAAAACATATTTGTCCCCCCCACCCCGCTCGTCAAACTCTCTTGCCCACACACTTGCGTCAAGGAAGAAAACCTTTGTTGAAGGCAGAAGGCGGCAAAAAAAGGATGAAATCTCCAGAGACTTCGCGCTCTGTTGGCTGCAGCTTTCGAGGAAATGTATGCAAGGGGCTAGCCTTAATCTTTCATGAGACCTTTACCTTTGGAGTGATAGATGCGACATGTCTCGAATCTACTCACTGTCACGTTTCATTCCCAGGAATTCGCACACAGCGTCGGGGGGAGGCTCATTTGCTTGCTGCTTCTGATAAATACCCGGCAAAATTCGACTTCGCAAGCACGTTGAAGAGAGTCGACGAGATGATAACAAATGTGTTGCCGTGTCACTGAAAGGAAGGTTGTTACCTGTGCGCTATTGCAGCACGGACCACCGGCTTTGCCTGTTCTTGTAGTGGGTGGGAAAGGTCACTTGGTAAGATTGCTTTGGTGTATAATTGGCTTGTGGAGGAAACAACGCCCGCACGCTAATTCATTATGTAGAAGAAAACAAACGGGAAAAAAAAATCGTTCACTGACCATATGCTACAGTTGAGCTACATTTAAAACCTGAATGTGGATCTTTCCTCTTTGAAATGGTTTTAATTTATTCCCAACAATCTATTTGTTTTGTCTGTTTCGCTTGGCTGTACTGCTGTCCAATGACAATTTTAATCTTATGTATTTAGTTATCATTTAATTATATTCATTATTGGCCACTGACTGAGTAGGACGAGTTGTTTTGATTAAGATTTTTATGATGGCATTTATTTTGCCCTTGATTGTCCGGGACCTTTTGTTACAATTTTCATATCAGATTAATTACGTGATTTTGCCATGACAGTGTGTGACTAATTGTTTTGGAAATGTTCATTTTAATTATTATTTTTTAAATTATTTTGATTGCCTTGTACATTTAGCCACCATTTCAATTATTTGGCTGATTGTGTGAAACTAAACTGCTCCAAAAAACTTCATGGGAACACTTGGAGTTACATTGTGCTGCTTAAGGGTTCCCTTAATATTTTTGGAGCAGTTTATTATTATTCATTGGTGGGTATCGTGTTGTCCCTTTTGTGTCCAGTCTTGATACAGGAACAATTTCCAGAATGACGGTGCTGCCAATGTGACTGGAAGCTGTCAGCTGTCATTTCCTGACCGCTGTCTCAGACGTGTTACTCCTCTCCACCCACAGGCCAAGTCGACATGCGTTTTACATCCATCGGCATCCCCCCGAGAGAGGGTGAAAAGAAAAGAAAAGAAAAAAAATCACAGGTTTCTTTCAAGTCTGCCGGATGGAAGAAATCAATTTGAAATGAGAAGAGTTTGCACTCGCTAGGGGATGAAGACTTAAAGTCCAACCGAAGTCGATTCATCGATGACACCATTGATGTTTTTTCTCAGCACAGCACAGTGGTCCCCAGACTTTTTAGTGCGACGGAGCAGTTTCACGACAGTTTCAAGACACAGTTAGCATAATAGCAAAAGTCTCATTATATAAAAGTAAGTTTTTTCTGCATGTCTGTGGAGAGCAAAATGTACCAGTTTATGCTCCATTGCAGATAACATCTCTGTATTTAGTCATTACAGGATTCAGGGTAGGAGTTTTATTTCTTTGATCTGGGAAAAGAACGACTTCTAATTTCATTCGGCAGAGAAGTACTTCATTTTGCATGTCAAAATTAAATTAAATGATTGAGAACAGAAGGGGCTTTAGAACACAACCTTGAGGGACATCACGCTGATGAAGATCATGGTGAAATTTGTACAATGCCAAGCAAATGGGTTGTGCCCTCTATATTAATGCTGCCGTCGCACAAAGTGAGTTTACCAAAATGCTCGTTCATTTTTCCACGGTGAGCTTTTGAACCAAACTGAAGTTAGCGCCACATACTTATGTGGGGTAAACTCTCTGCTTGATCTCTGCTCACCACATCTTTTGCTTCATGTTCTCATCATCATAAAAGGCACCTTCAGAAGAAACCGCTACCGTTTTCTTTAACACTTTACATATCTTGGGGAAGTTGATATTGCACATCTTTTGCTTCCACTTTCATCACTAATGATTCCCCCTTCTATGTCTTCTTCAATCCGATTGATTTTGCTCTTTTCGTTCTGTCACTGCTGTGCTGCTTTCTTGATATTTTCTCCTTTTATCTGATTTTATTTTTTTTCCCCGTCTGCCTTTTTTTATTGCTCGTTCAAGCAGGCACTCGGCTGTCTAATGGCTCGGATCGGTGCAGACAGATGTGTCATAAGGCAATTCAAGCGTGCTCTACACCAGTACTTCACATGTACATGGAATACGGCGCAAAATGCACTCCGGCCTGGAGAATGGCGAGCAAGGATTGATGTGAAAAATAACAGGAGTGTGCTTGACTAAATATGCCATGATAGCCACCAGAAGAAGAGAAGGGCTGTGATTTTATTTTATTTTTTCTAAAGAAGAGTGACGATCTTAGTGAAGCACTTGTTGAAAAGACAAGACAAATATAATGCCGAGTATGACTTGAGTCTCCACAAGGAGCAGAACTACGGCTGGTTACGTCTTGAACGCCCAGTCTGAAAAAGCAAATGCCATCAGCGAAGCAAATGAACCCCCCCCCCCACCCCCACCCCTCCCAGAGCAAAAGCATGGATTTGCATTTTCACACAAGGAGGCAGCACTTCATTAGAAAACTGCAAAATTCCAGTTTGTCAATTCGGGATCAATGTACAGAGCGCATGCAATGGGTGCTTTGACAACCAGGGTATACACAATACAGTGTAGTGGAGCCATCACTTAAAGGTGGCTCTGGATCTTCACCTAGCCTACAAGTCACTGTCAAAGAAATGCAGCATAGGGCTGAAGGACTTTTCTGATGAAAAGGTGGGCAAAATTCAGAACGGCTTCAGAATTTTCAAAAATGGACAGCTAGCTTGGTAATATGAATCATAAACAAACATTTTTCCATTCTTAGGTTCTCTTTATAATGTTGCCTGCCCTGTTAATAAAAGTTTTATGAAATTGAAAGTCCGGTTAGTGTCCAAGAAGAAATTGTGTTCGACTCTGGAGGTATATTACATGAGCAATTTAGTTCAAATGGCATCAATAGAACATGCCAAAATACAAAGGTTCACTCATGCTGATGTCAGAGGCAATCGGACTAGTGGAAATAGTCAAAGCTTTTAATGCAAATTACTAACCCAAAATTGTTTTTGCAATCAACGCTAGGCAGCGGAAAAGGTCAAGAAATCATTGCAGAAAAACGCACACGCACGCACACACACACACACACACACACACACACACACACACACACACACACACACACACACACACACACATACAAAAGAAACAATTGTTATGAATGACAGGAGTGGAGGCGTTACTTTGCTCCAATCTTGTGGAAAATAGATTTTCACAGCACCATTATGCTTTTATATATATATATATATATATAGCATAATGGCAAAGCACAGAAGGCAGGAAGGCAAATATGATTAGAGGTCACACTGCATCATCACAAAGGCTGTGGCCTGCCAGAGAAAAGCTGCTCTGGTCAATTATTTTTATGAATTGTTTCCACTCTTCTATTAAAAATTAAGTGTGCATCACATTATATCGGGGGAGGCATGGTGGACGAGTGGTTTGCATGCCCACCTCACAGTGCAGAGGTGCAGGGTTCGATTCCGGCCTTACTGTGTGGATTTTGCATGTTCTCCCTGTGCCTGTGTGGGTTTTCCCCGGGTACTCCGGTTTCCTCCCACATTCTAGAAACATGCATAGCTCTTTGAGTGCGAATGGTTATTTGTCTACGTCTGCCCTTCAATTGGCTGTCAAGCAGTTCAGAGTGTACCCCGCCTAGTGCCCGAAGACAGCTAGGATGTCTTCTTGGGTTGCCGTGACCCTCGTGAGGATAAGCGGATTAGAAAATGAATGGGTGGATGGGTGATTGTATTACTTAGGAATTGGAAGTGATAAGACTTCAGCTGCCATGACCTGCGTTTTTATTGACTTTATTGTGATTCGTTTCACTTGGTTTTATAGAAACAAGAGTCAACGGCGATGAAACATGATGCCTCAGAGCCTATGGGGCTCCCCACAATATTTCAGTTTTGTCCTCATTAAATTGGAGAAAATTCTCTGTCATCCAGTGTTGGACTGGATGAAATCCTCAAGTGGTTAGCAGAAACAGATACGTATAATTGTATGTCATCAGCTCATGAATGATGTGATATGTTATGCTGTTGCAGTAAAAGAAATAAGTGGGAGCATGTGTAAATTATACAGGAGAGGTTCAAGAATGGATCTCTGGGGAACACCACATGCAAAGATTACATGATCTGATTTGTGGTCACCGAGACAAACTCAAAATGATACTCCTGATCAGCGGCTCAATTATTTTGAACTCACGTGAATTGAGTTCCGGAACATATTGAACTTGTCAAAGATTTACTCATTAATGCTTTTTCTTTTAATTTGTTTTTATTTCTGTGCGGGTGTTACCATGGAGGCAAGAATGAGATGAAACAAGTCCAAAAAAAAAGCAAGCAGAGGTGGTTTGCATTCAGGTTGGACTACCAAATAGAAAAATAAAGCTGATGCTAATTGCACTCTTTGAATGATGATTGTGGAATATTTTCCCACTCGCTGGCTGACTAAAAGCACTCATCTCCATCATGCCGGCCTTTTGTGACTCATTCACGGGCAAAGCGTGGGAGCAAAGAACATCCTGTAAGTACAGGCAAAGTTTTCACAATCTTCATTTGAAAACATCTCTAGACACGGCTTCCTCTTTGGAAAGGGATCCTTTTTTTGGGGGGTCGCCATGGTGACGGCATGGGAGCGAGACCCGACTATAGCGAAAAAAGGAGACCGCGGTGAAAAGGTCACACTGGCTGAGTGACTTCTGGCGTATGTTTCTCCACAGAGGATGCACTTGTGGGTTTGCACACTCAACTTCTTCTGGATTTAGAGGATTTAGCAGCCGGTGTGGTGTCAAATTAAAAGATTCAAACCTCCTCATAGAGTGTGGAAAGTACTGCATGTTAAATGCTCCCTTGTGGTTGCATTCGGTAGAAATGCAGTGCACCGCACATGTCTTACATTTATATGTAATACACTAACCATGCACTCTATATATAATACAGAGCATAATGTCCCCCTGATAGATTTTTATTCGATGCGCATCCCAGATATTTTTTTTTGTGTGAAGCATATCAACTTGTTTTTTTCTTATTTTAATATACAGTGGTACCACTACTTACGAAATTAATTGGTTCTGGAAGAAATTTCTCAACGAGTATATTTTGATAGTAGAGTCGTGTTTTCCATGGAAATGCCCTAATCCGTTCCAAGCCCCCCAAAACAATCTGACAAAAATGTTTTGTAAAGCATAAAAATGCATCAAAATATGGAACAAACAAACATTATTGCATAATAAATGACAGTTGTGCATAATGTAAAAAACAAAGAATAAAGAATAAAAATGATGGTCATTTTACTTTTAACAGCATTCTCATTGTTTTTTGCCCTCTTTAGTCCATGTTCTCTCTCAGAAGTGTTTTTTGCCTGCTGTTTTGTAGCATTAGCTAGCAGAGCCTCAATAACACGCAAGCACAAACTGACCTGACACCACGCATGGGCTAACAAACGTGTGCGCTAGCAATGGAAAAGACGGGAAAGCAATAGGAAGAACACAAATTTTGAGTTTTGTGTTTTTCCAAGACCTAAAAAGAAATATAACTTCACAAACTCAACTGAAGTGGTGAAAACGTGACTCGAAAGACTGTCTGATTCTGCCTGAAACATTACATAGCCAGCTATCACTCAGTGGAGCTGCTACAGGTGAAGGACTTTGCCCAGCTACAAAGACAACAAAGTGGTTAGGATGCGGAGATGGATGCTATCGCCTCCACCGCACGCACGCACGCACGCACCATCATCGCCATCACCACCACCCACCTGCCGACGCTCTGCATGACAACTCGGCACATGCAAATGTAATTTCAGAGCCAATTTGAATTGCAAAGCGGAAAGTCGGCAACGTTACATATACAGCGCTCGCTCGCGCGAAAGCTTGCTATTTGTGAGGACGTCAAGGTGTATTTGTCACTGTCTGCGAAAATGCATCCAAAATAAGGAAATGAAGGGCTAATTGAGCTGCACATCAGGTGCTCCCAATGAGATTTGGCATCTCTTTTTCTAATGCCGGAGAGCATTCTGTCAGAAAGAGGGCCGCACTCTACTGAAATCAGTTGCGTGGCTCCATCCACTTTCAATATGCGCCGCACGCAAAGTTGTTTATGTGCTTTTGGACTTCTTTTTTTTAAACGGAGGGTGGCTGAAGCTTTCATCAGAAAATCGAGACTTATTGAGTCCAGTGATGAAACGCTTCTCTATCAATGATGCCGGTAACGCGTAAGAAAGTAACACGTTACTCGAACAAATCTATATTTCACAGTAACGACAATGTGTCACGTTACTTTTCTCAGTGAAGTAATCTGATGACAGTGACGTCGCAAGATCACAATTAAAAATGATGATAACCAGCTCACAGAAAACTTGGTGTCGTTTACCATTCAGTCACGAAGTGCTTTTAGTGTTGATAACTGCCTCTTGGGTCCAGGAGAGAGTGTCGTTTTGCAACACTCCAATAGGAGTCACATATTTTTCAATCACGGTTTTCCCTGGCGTGTTTTTGTGGAACAGAACTAATGATTAAGAAATAATAAAATGCAGGAGGAGCCCCCTTTCATAGATAGACACGTCAAACAACCGTACATTGCAAAATACATGAGAAGGGGCAACTATCGTATTTACAGCTCGAAGTGAATCATTCTGGGACTTCACAATTTGCATTCCCACCTGGGAAAGTGACATCACATTTTGCCCCATGTCACATTTTGACCACAGGCAAGGAACAATTTAGGAAGGAGAGAGATTTATGTTTTCAAGCTAGAAAGCCGGTCACTATTATGAGCTAGTGTCAGCTCAAGATAATACGGTGCATACGCTGTGCTTTCAACAAAGTTTGATCGAGCTTCATAAACCCAACCAGAATATCAAAGAAAAAAAGCAAAACAACCCCCCCACCAAAAAAAAAAACAAACATGTGGATCGCAACACATTCAAACTGAAAGAGGACCCACAATGCTTTGTGACTGTATGATATATGTAAGACGGATTTATGTCAAGTGAAGTCTTGAAAGACTATTTTTGGGGGGATATAAAAACATGTTGCCGTTTATGTTAAGTCAAAGCCATAACAACTTTAAAAAAAATAATTGCTTATGTTAAGCCAAAAAGGTTGTCTTTATTTTCACTTAAAAAAAGAAATTGGTTGTCAGTTTTACCTTAAGCAGGGTTGCCTTCATCTGTTGAATTTAACTAAATTGTAACTTTCAAAATCAATGAATGAGTACCTTAACCAGGTTACTTTTAAAGTCACAAGTCTGTAAAATAAAGTTACTTTTTAAGGTAACAGTAGAAACACTGTCTGTATTATACTGTCCCCCGTTGGCCACAACGTGCACACCAGAAGGAGCAGCACGCTCTCCATTAAATTGAAGCAAAAAAAAAAAGGCAAAAACTCTTACATTCTGTACATTCATTTTGTCCTGTGGCATATTTTTAGAAAGTGCAATTTTTTTAGGGCTATTCTTGAGTAAGCTGAAACCGATTCATGGCCTTTCCATTCTATCCAATGTGCCCTAATAATTGCACGGCCAAGTAACTGTCCATTTCCCTCGCGGCAACTAAAAGTGCACGTTCAACTTTAAAGGTCACGACCACCTCAGTGACAACCAATCAGAACCTTTTTTTTTTTTTTTGGTCACTATCGGAGAACAAAAAGCTCTCGAATCCTGCTGTGATCTCCGTGTTTGCAGTCGGCTCGACTCATATTAGGGGAAGGAACTTTCCCTTTCAACAAGACGCAGGCAGCATGGTGCGTTAACTCATTGCCCTTGAGGATTCTTTTAATTAACCCTTTGCTTCTCCTCTGCTTCAAACGCAGCTCTCACTTGTTTGCTACTAGTGCCTTTTTCGTGCACATTTCCTGATCAAACTTTTGATTAGATGTCACACTGTTGCTCATTAATTAAGCCCTCCCTTTAAGTTTGAGTGCAGGCTCCATAACTGGACGGAGCCAACCGTTAGCATGCATGTTTTAGACACATTATGTGTCACAGAAAACTTTCAAAACGTTTTAAAGTAAAGTGAAAAAAATAAAATTACGAAAGAAAACTGAAAAAATTGTTGACCAATGCTGTAGATTGCAAATTTCTCCATTGTGGGACAAATAAAGGATTTCTTATCTTATCTTATTATCCATGAATTTTTGCGTATCCATTTTACAAAACAAAAACAAAAGTATAATGAAGCACAAGATTATTCCTGGACGAAAGTACGTCACACGTCAAAAGCTTCCTTTGTAATTATATGTTTTATGTGCCCCCAGTCGGCCCGGTAGTCCAGTGGTTAGCACGTCGACTTCACAGTGCAGAGGTGCCGGGTTCGATTCCAGCTCCGGCCTCCCTGTGTGGAGTTTGCATGTTCTCCCCGGGCCGGTGTGGGTTTTCTCCGGGTGCTCCGGTTTCCTCCCACATTCCAAAAACATGCATGGTAGGCGGATTGAACACTCTAAATTGTCCCTAGGTGTGAGTGCGGGCGTGCATGGTTGTTTGTCTCTGTGTGCCCTGCGATTGGCTGGCAAGCAATTCAGGGTGTCCCCTGCCTACTGCCCGAAGACAGCTGGGATAGGCTCCAGCACCCCTCGCGACCCTAATGAGGATGAAGCGGTTCGGAAGATGATTGAATGAATGAATGAATGTGCCCCCAGTAGCACGTGACCAAACCCAGAAAACAAGTGACGCGTGACGTTTGCAATGCGAGTTCAAGGGCACTGTGACGTCAATTTCAATCAGTAGCAGGAAGTGAAGCCAAATTATTAAATTAATTATTTAAAAAAATGCAGCCTGAAAACATATTATTAAAAGTAATCATTCTTCACAGAGGATAAAGAAAATATGCCAGTGATTATTGTTCTATTGTCTGTTAACATGTGCTGCTCAACCGTTTCTGCTCAAATATCCACCGCACTTTTCTTCAGCATTAGCATTAAACTAGTAGACTTTCAAAGCTAAGCTATGTGTTTGCCTTAAATGCAGAATGTGTCATTTCTCTTTGATGGTAAACTTCAACTGGGACTGGCAGCCTCTTTTTAGAACAAGAACAAATTTTATGCGCCGAAGTGCTGCTCTGAACTAAGCGATGTACAGCAACCACTGTCGCCATAGTGATGTGAAGGCAGCAGCTTAGAGGGGCAAAGAATTGGGCTGGGGGGGAGAAGGAGATGATAAGCGCACCCAAAATGTGTGATGACCACTGTGACGCTCTGTGTTAGACGCTTCACACGCGCACGCACACGCACACGCACACAAACACACACACACATGCAACTGAACCAAACACATTTCTCTCTCGTCCGCGTGACAAACATCACACCATCACACTTGCGTTACTGAGCAGTTGTCATTTAATCTGCAAGTGGAACTGAAAGCTGAGCCTCAAGATGGGATAGCCTCAAAAAAAAAAAAGAAAAGAAAAATAATGAAAGGGGAAAAAAAAAGCAATCACTCTCGACTGACAGTAAACTGAGATTTGCTAATCCATTATGCAGGAGACAATCTTCGGAGGTCCGATAACTCGCTCGACTGCAAAACGAGCCGCTTCCAAACTCATCTGTTCAACTTCCCTTCCTGCATGTTTGGAAATCAAAGAGGTGGGTTGCATCGCCATGGTAACGGCGCGGATGGCAGCAAGTCAGATGCCACTTCGTCGCTTGATTTTCTTGGCAGGCTTTTTATGAAATGTTGATCTTGCATATTTTGGACCGGAGATAAAGTTTCCGAGTTGGAGCTCTAGCAGTTGATTGGTGCGGATTGGCGGCCTTGAGTTTTTGCCACCACTTCGTCATGTACTTGATACATAAAAAAAGAATTGGATTCCATCTCAAATCTGGGATGCTGATTGGCTCAACCATGCAAGTTCCACCCTCACCCCTTTGCTGAATAACAAAACCTGTTTGTGTGAGAGAGGGATTTTTATTCATGAATGTGAGAGGTCAGACGTTTCTTGTGTGAGTGGGAGGTCTTTTTGTGCTGATTTTTGGTGTGAGTTTTTGGGTGTTTCAAAGGTCTTTCAGATATGAGTGTAGGAGTGTGTTTTTTGGAGTGAGTGAATTTCTTTCTGAAAGTCAGATGACTTTTTGGTGATTTGAGTTTTTTTATAGTGACTGAGGATTTATTTTTTAATGTGTGCAAGGTTTTTCAGGAGTTGGGGCGGCAGTGTAGATTTGTGTGGGGGGGGGTTCAGTTTGCGTGACTTTTTCTCAGCATGAGAAGTGTTTGGCAAGTGTGAGGTTTCTTGGATGAGTGTGAGAAAATTTTGGAGTGAGTGAGA
>CAAKHF010014316.1:0-12335 GCA_901007745.1 Hippocampus kuda
ATAAATAAAGTTTGATTGATTGATCGATAGCAAAGGCAGGCGAGTGTACCACTACACCATTATTAACTAAATCAAACATCCATCCATCCATTTTCTGATCTGCTTATCCTCACACGGGTCGCGTAGTGGGCTGGAGCTGATCCCAGCCATTTTCAGGCAGTAGGCGCGGGACACCCTGGACTGGTTGGTTGCCAGCCAATCGCAGGGCACACATAGACGAACAACCATTCGCGATCACAGTCACACCTAGGGAACATTTAGAGTATTCCACTCAGCCTGCTGTGCATGTTTTTGGAATGTGGGAGGAAACCGAAGTACCTGGACAAAACCCACGCAGGCACGGGGAAAACATGCAAATTGCACACAGGAAGGCTGGAGCCGGAATTAAACCCTGGACCTCTGCACTGTGAGGCCGGGTGCTAACCAGTCGACTACCGTGCCGCCTTAATGTGTTTATAATGTCACGTTTGCGAGGTGGTGGTGGACCCAAAGAGCAGGCAGGAGGGAGGAGCAGGTTGTACTTGATGAATTGAATTAAAACAGAAAACTAAATCCAAAACAAAGTCCCAAGAACAAAACGAATCCAAAGTAACAAACAAAACCATGGCAGAAGCTAAAAACTCAATAACAGAAACATGACCGAAACAAACCTGACAGGAACAAATAGCAACAAACAAACATGACAGTAGCCAAGAGCAAACAGCAACAATGACCCGACAATGAGTGCTCGGGCTGGGAGTCCTTTTAAAGCACTAATTACCTAATGACCAACATGTGTGCAGCTGCAGGGGGAGCCCTACAGTGCCACCTGTTGGTCCTAAACCGAATCATGACATATAACTTCATTAATTACATGTATTGGACCACACAATGCATTCTGTAACCATCGGTATGCAAAATAGGTGTATATGACATGACCATGCCTACGGCAATGTTAAAACTTATATATGCAAAGTATTACTGCTTTCGTGAATGTCACAATAACAAACAACCAACCAAACCAAAAAATCCAGAATGCATTTTTTTGTATTGATACCATACATTTTGGCGTTGACATAAAAGTAAGCTACATGAAAATCGATTGTGAAATGGGCAAGGTATGACTTATTTTCAATGCACATGCATTGCCTTTGTTGGCTCATGCATTTGTAACAAGCTAATAGCTTGCTAACCGCTGAAGTGTTTTAATTAAATGGTAACTAAAGAACAAGATTACAAACTTGTTTCCAAAAGTCTAAAACAGTAGGCATTCCTAAATGTAACTTGAAGCCAACTGTATTCAATTTAATTCTTTGCTCTTCACTGGATTCCTTGAAAAGAAGTTGTGAAACCACATACTGTATTTTGATTGACTTTTTCCTTCCACAAAATATTTGTGTGTAATTGAATTTATTGATTGATTCATTTTTAGTTCATTTTCTTGTGTGTTCCACACAAAATATGTATTTTATGAAAAAGTGGAAAGGATTTTTATATTTATATCTATTTTTTAAAATATATTGCAATACATTTAGAGTTGAATGGTTTACAGTTGAAGGATGGCCCACATATCACGAAAACCTGCGTAATATTAATGTCAATTGTGTGTAGTTATTTGTCATGATTTTACCCATCCGGCCCACTTGGGAATAGATTTTCTTCCATGTGGCCCCTGAACTAAAATGAGTTTGACACACTTGCTCTCTGTAGCTTTCATAACGACTAAGTGAAGATTATAGTTCAATAAACATGCAAAACAGCCTTATGACATTTACAATACTGAGTACAAAATAAAAATACACCTTACCAGCTTGCAGTTGCAATGAGCAGAGGCGACAGTTCCACTGCTTGCTAGCACAAGCCAGGGACAATGAGGGTCCTCAGTCACCCTCCTTAGGGGTTTTACTTCAGCTTTCAAGATGAAAGCACCTGACTATGTTTGAAGATGGGTTACTGTCTGTACCCAACTAGAAACAAAGTGTGAGAGTAGGACTGCAGTAAGTTCCTTCATTGCATCTTTGATGAACAGTCCTATAGCAATGAAATGTCACATGGATGAGGCAACCACCCCCCATTTGGTGGGCGGGTGCTGGGCGGCCAAGGTAAGATAAGAGTAGTGAAAATGTTGGACAGGTTAGGCCTTCTTCTGCATTCCGGCAGAAAAGGCTCTACAGCTGTGTACGCGATCTTTTTACATAAAGGAGCTCGACCGAAAATAGAACATTTTCTGCTCGTTACTATTGTATTGGCATAGCGAGCGTTAAAGAAAAGAGAACTGGGAAAAGGTTCCGTCAGAACCTTTCAATTGGTGCTGAAACCCATGAACCTTTTACAGGCAAAGTTAATTTATTTTTATACTTCGACAGGCAACTTGCTCCTGGTAGGTGCATGGAGACATTAAAAAATTGTCCTCAGATCGACTGATCACAAACTGTGGTGAAATCCCCGATAAACACTGTCACTGGTGTGATCGACAAGAAAATGTTACAATAATATCAAAATAAACATAAAAGCTTTGAACGTTTTTAAATGTTTGTTTTTTTCTTCCATGTTCATAAAGTTTGTTTTTATCTTTAACGATACAGTATTTATCTTTTAATATGATTTGGCAGATTTGGGTCATATCACAAATAATTACAAATTTGTCAGGCTGTAATATTTTAACATGTCAAATAGAAATGGGCATTGTGCGCAGTTGTGGGATAGGATGTAACCGACCCATCCGAACGGATTCCCTCATTTGCATTCAAATCAGGGTGGTCAAAGAAGATGCAAAGTTTGACATGACATTGAAGTAGAAATAGACCCGCTGGGGTCCGTGCATGACGTTAGCGTGCGCAAAGTGAGTTTATCCAGGTTAATTACAATATCGCCCTTTGAAGATGATGTAAACGGCCATGCGTATGACGTGGGCAATTGCAACCTGCCTTGCCCCCACAATGGTGTATCTGTGTGTCCCCTGAGCTAGGCACCATTCCTTCATGCACCAGCTCAAGAGGTGCAGCACTGTCTCATCTCTCCTTGCCTGCATGGATGTGATTTGGTTCTATTAGTGTGATGTGCAACACAAAATACATAAACAGCAAAGTGGATATTGAATTTCCCCTTTAGGGATTCAAGTCAGTCAAATCATGCAAACGTAGAAGAGGGAACCCCTGTCTGAGCTGTCACCTTGTCAGGGTGGAGGAGTTTGTGTGTCCCAATGAACTGAGCTAAGTTGTCTGCGGCTTCATGCCCCTGGCAGGGTCACCCATGGCAAACAGGTCCTAGTAGAGAAACCAGCTCATGCATTCCTCAAAGACTCGTTATGATGATGGCTGAAGACGGGGCAGTCCAATCCCCAGCTTCAGATACTGGTTCTTAGGACATGGATGGCCACTTCTTTGACAGGGAATGAGCCTGAGCTGGTGTGTGAAGTTGAGCAGCTCCAATTATATATAGTTGGCTCACCTCCATACACAACTTGGTTTCTGGTACAAATCCTTTTGAGAGGGGTTTGACTCTCTTCCATTCTGGAGTTGCCCATGAAGAGAAGCACCAAGCAGGTGTGGGCATACTCATATCACCCTCGGCTCGGTGGCTGTACTTTGGAAGGATGGAAGGGTAACCTCACTCTACCCACTCTTCTTTTGGGCAATGACAGTGAGACCTGGAAGGATGAGATTGTGAGGATTGGCTACTATCTTAATTGTAAGCGTATACATGTTATCATGTGTATAAACTAAATTAATTAGTTTGCTGTAATTTGCTTAACTGTTAAATGACTATTAGGTATTGATGAAGTTTTCCCTAATTATTCTGGCATTTATTCATCCATCCATCAATTCCCAAATGACTGGTAAGAGGTGGGTGAACCCTGACCTGGCCGCTAGCTAATTGCAGGGCGCATTGAGACAAACAACCTTTCATGGTCACATTCACACCTCTGGACAAATTAATTAATTAACGGATTAACTACCATGCATGTTTTTGGAATGTAGGAGAGAACAGGAGTAACCAGAGAAAACCCACACATGCACAGGTGAACATAAGGCTGGGGTGCGAACCAGTGGACCACTACGCCGCTGATTCACACTACTTGTCACACAATACTTGTCCCTTCAAAATAATTACCTTTCAGAAGACAAAGAAAAAGATTCAATTCATCAAATTTTGACATAACATTTCATCTCAAACACTGCACATACTATGAAAACATAAAAGAATCTTCATTTATGTTTTATGTAAGTGTCCAGTCCAGCTAAGATGCTCTTTTGTACAGCAAGTCTGTTACTACCAGAACTGACCACAATTGATTGTAATTGATTAGGGCTCGGGTGAAGGTTGTGCACATCACGACCCCCTAATTTCTCGGTTTGCCCACATGATGTTTGCAAGCCAAGCCGTTGGGCAATGTGATGTCATGACAAGGCAAAATGGCAACCCCCTGAAATGGATTAAAAAACATCTGCATTTCCTGCTTAATTCATATTCCACAAACTAATTATTCAGTGTACCATATTTAGACTAGTGGAGCCACACGCAACATATACAGGTAATTGTAAAGAGACTTGTTACCTTGACTTCCCCTTTAGACAACTAGGACTCTATTCTTGTGACGAGCAAATGTCTGGTGTGAGAAGTGGTCTAAAATTGCGCAGGGGCGGGCTAGACTTTGTCTTGTTATTTTCGCAAATGCACGCAGCTTGATGCAGTTTAAAACTGGTGGTTTGCACCGTTGGGGGTGTGAATGAGAGGCGCATAGTCCTTGGCATGGCAGAAGGAGAACCTGATTTGATGGAGTCCATGGAGAAGGTCAAAGCACATTTAGGAGGGAACTATAAGTAGACATCCACAGACGGATGTCTACTTATAGTAGACACAGACCCCTAGTACTGCACATGCCCACACACACACACACACACACACACACACACACACACACACACACACACATACAGGAATTATGTTCTGAACTACAACATCAATAAGTGAAATCCACGATATAGAAATAATCTGACGAAATACTCCGTTCTGTCGGCCACTCCGGACCGTGCCGCACATATATAGGCTACTTTTAAAAAAAATTATTACAATGCGGTAGCAGTGTATATGTGCCCTAAATGTACGTAATCACCACGACAGGAATGTAATGGATGGTTTCTTGTCCATGAGATATCAGTCAGACAATGAAGTGGGCCTATATTATCACATATCATCCCGTGCGCGCGCGCACACACACACACACACACACACACACACACACACACACACACACACACACACACACACACACACACACATCATCCCAACCACATTGTAGTCTTACTAAAACTATTACTTGAGATCATCGTTGATGTATGAATATATAACCAATATATAATCCATCCATCCATTTTCCGAACTGCTTTATCCACACAAGGGTAGTGGGGCACGCTGGAGCCTATGCCAGCTGTCCTCAGGCAGGGGACACCCTGAACTGGTTGATGAATATATATGTATTATTAAATATTTCTTGAAAGAACAATGAACACTTTGAACACTACATCAAAAGCACAGCTCTTTCTGAGTCACGTTAGCAGACCTCAAACTGCATTGCGCACTTCGTGTTCCGCACCTCTGGGATTTCTGTGTGCGTGGGTGCAGTGGCGGTACTCGCTTGGATGGATTCTTTTGTTTATAGAAAGTTAACAAAGCCCTACTTTGATATGAAGTGGGTTGCTGTTGTTGTCCAAATTCAGTACAGTGTGTGCTTTTTTTTTTTTTTTGGTCAGCTTGCTTTAGTTTGTCTTGGCAAGTGCACAACCTCATTTTCCAATTAAAACACTGATATGTTGACAATGAAGCAGTAAGAACTCCAATGCGCCATGTTGGCATTTTATTTCATGTACCATTTAGCCAGAGAAGTCCAGGGAATGTGTTTAGTATCTTTTGTTTCCAAACACAAATTTTTACGTGTTGGAAAGACCAACATGAAAGAAAAAAGAGGGTTGTCATCTATTTTGGTACTTGAAAGCAAATACATTATTTTGCTGAACGGAGAAATGATCAGAAAAGGACTCACTTTTTGCAGCATGACTGTTTTGTGTAAACACATTAAAACATTTTACTGAATATACTGTTTTGTCTCATCCTGTGAGTCTGATGTGGAATGTGAGCGAGTAAAGTCGATTTTGTGATACAGTGGACAAACTGGCAGCCCTCATTTTCTTAAGTAACATGTTAAACCCTTCCCACCACCTCTTGTTTTTTCCCCTTCTTTTTGTAATGGAGGGGGATTTCCTGTCATAATAATAATAATAATAACAATGCATTCAATCCATTTCTGTAAAGATTCATATAGACTGATGCCCAATGTTGTCATATTTATGAATGAAATATGATGTCCACCGCACATACTGCATTCACGGATGTCCGAGTCTGCCTCCTTTTGATTACATTTCATCCAAATTACATGACCTGGAACAATACTTCAAAGTGGTCTACTTTTAGCCAATTCTGTAACGAACATACGGAGGCTTGCGGATATGTCAGTTATTGCACTCCAGCGCAGGCACACTGTTTACAAATATAGAGCAGCAAGTGCCTGATTGCTTCTTCAAGATACTTCTGCGTTAAACACCCATCCATTATCCAATCTGCTTATAACCTTACGAGGGTCACGCGCATGATTTTGTCACCCTTATTTTGTCAGACAAGATTGGTCATTGCCAGTCTGTCAGTGTTTAAGATTGAGTTGCTCAATAACACGTCAGAATATCAAGCGTTCTTTCATGCCTTCTGCATCCGGCCCTGCTCACCATTCTGACTATTTTTGTTTGATGCATCCAGCCTGGCTCTCTGTTGTTACTTTGTATACTTTGTATTTTTGTTTACAATGACTTTTTACTTTGCCACTGCCGTGCCGTGCCATGTCTGCATCTGGGTCTAAATTCTGCTCGTCACGTGAGAGTGGCATTATTATGTATTAGGGTTAACATCTTATAGCTTGATGTATGTATCTTTATGAAGCTATTGTTTTAAATATAGTACATCATGGTACTTTTTTTTTTTTTTTTTTTTAGATTTACCGGACATATTTAGCGTGTTTGCACAAAGTACCGGAGGCAGATCGCTACGCTTATAACCAGCATGAATTATACTCTTTTACTGAGTCTCAGATTGGAAAGAAAATCGGTGGTCTCAAACATCTCAACATGGAACATCGCCTGATGCAATTGGAGTGCGAAGTCGCACTGGAACCTGACCAATATCCTATAAAGTCGAGTAAAGAACCTGATTCTTGTTTTGTGGACAAGGACATTGATTTCTCTATTTTTATGCATTAAAGCGTGCTCTCCTAGTTTACTACGCAATAAAACTAATTCAAAAGCTGCACGAAGCGCATTGATTCACTCAGTTTAGCTGTCACCTAAGCGCTCTGTCAGAACTGCAAATAGGGAATTACTGTATTTGTCCAACAAAAGCCTTGGTAAAGTTTCGAAAGCCTTAACTTGGTGTGACCCTCTGATGCATTTATTGTACAGTTCCACCTCACGTCATCAATGACAGGACAACGACTGTTTGATGAAACGCAAATATGCAACAATCCATCTACGGACACTGTTAGGTGGTGCTTCAAGCAAATATTAAATTACCACTCTGTCAGCTGTTCATAATAGAAATGTCTCACAGGGATATTATTGACTGCCGAGTTGAATTACTTTTTATATTATAATGGGGTTCTTTCCCCTTCAATTCTCAGGTGACAGGAACAGTGACAGAAATAGACTACAAGGATGGCAAAGAGTGCACCTTTATTCACACATGAAGACAAGCGCTAATGAATCGGATGGAAAATATTGACCTGGCTGGGGTTAAGCAAAGGGCAAGAAAATAAAACGCAGCTTCTCTCTTTTGGGTGTTTTAAGCACAAGCACATATGCATGTACACACATGGTTTTTGAATTGTTCCCTTTGAAAATGATTTCAATGAATGATTAAGTTTCAAAACGAGATCAGAGCGAACAAAAACCTTGATGGACAATTTATAAATCATGCTTATCTTTCATGATCCCCAATCATGTAAATTGTCATTGGAATTCACTGTTGCATATGGAAAATAGTTCTTTGGTGAAATCCCTCCATACAAAAAAGTGTATTAACATCTCTATAATAATTCAGTAAATATTAATTGTATTTTTTTTTTGTTCTGCTCTTAACTTACAGTGAATAGTTTGAGGCAAAATGCTACTGCCCATAACAGTATTTTCCATGTTTGTGTGGTTCCAAAATTCTTGCAGCAATGGCAGTCCGATGACCCTGAAACAATCCTTCAGTGTTTGTGTGTGGAACTGAATCTGACCTAGAATTTTTTTTTTTCACAAGCTGCAGTTTTCTTCTTCTTCAAAGTGCTTCATAAATAAAATTTAGTTGAGGTCAGTAAAGACTGTGGACCCTTTGACGATGAAAACAATCAACTGCTAAGCCTCCAAATTCTTCTACTTTCAAGTTCTCATTGATAGCAGTGAAAGGAACTTGAAATAATCAATTGCCGCATCAAACAGTCACCTTCGTAAAGCCTCGTGGCAAGTGTGAAGTAGCTGAATGCAAACCGTTACAGAACATTCAAATCCTTTTAGTCCTCCAAAAACTTGCTAATACCAGGTGAGAGATGCAGGAAGAAGAGGAACAAAGAAACCATAAATGCTGCTTCTTTTCCACAGAGGCTCAGCCAGAGAATTTTAAGAGGGGTAGTCAAGAGTGACACTTACAGCTCACTGAGAGGTGGCCATATGTGCTCACACATCACTCACATTCTTGTAACCCCCTCTGTAACCGAGAAGTCATTCACACCCATATAGAGAACCTTATGTCAAGTTTTGCATGGGTGGTAGTTGTTTGGACCCCAAAAAGCAGGGAGGCAGGGAGGAGTGACCAAGATGTATTTAACAAAAATACAAACAGGAGGACACTGGAAAAACACAAACTTGAAGTACTCAAAAAAGTCCTGGAAATCACAAGGAAGTTAAGTAACAAAAGAAACCTGTGACAGAAAACAAAACGTGACAGGAGCACACAGATACCCACATGTCGCACAAAACTCACCGTGACACAACAAAGACTGACAGGACTCAGGGAGATAAATACAAGCAAAATGACGAGACAACGAGGAACACCTGGACAGGACCCAAAGGGTTGTGGGAGCTGATTGGTTAAACACAAGCGCCATTGATGACGAGAACAGGTGGCGACAAAAAAGGGCACATGAGGAAACAAATCCAAACGTAACTAGACAGAAACATAACACCTTGCCCAACGCACTCATTATAATAGCAGAAAATTCGAATTAAAAATGCTTTGCTGAGCTTCATTTATAAGAAAATACCATTTTCTTTGTCGTTGCTTACCTTTTCTGTCATATCACAGAGTATACTTCTATCTCATGCACTGATTCGCTCGCTAGCAACCCAGCAGAACGATGAATTGTCTTCCATGGCCGAGTAAAAATCTAAAAATCATAATGATACCAAAGACTCTTCATTCTTCATGATTGTAAATGTTGCTTTTTACTTAGGTTTGTTACTACTTCAACCTCACAACAAACAGAGCTTTTAAGAACTCCCTTGAGGATCTCATCCACTTCTGGGGCTTTGCCACTCGGGAGCTTTTAAACTACAGTACTTTGGTGACTTCAACCTCAGAGATAGGAGAACCTACCTCACAGTGAGTCAAGTGTAATAATAACATGTTCTTAATCTAGAGCCTGTAGTTAATGAGACAAAATACCCCGTTTTCATGAAACGGAAGACCAACAGTGTTAATTTCCAACCTGCATGTATCTTTATTTACCGGTATTCAAGCTTGAGAACGATGATGGATCACAGTTTATCGTTCCACCTTAGACTTAAAGTACTATCTTACTATTATTTGTGATTTATTTTATAACCTGTATTTTCTGCATTTGACATATTCTCTCAAGTTTGATTTGATCTACCACACACCTTCTTCGAAGGCCTTATCAAATGATAGTTGTTTTTCATTAACGAAGTCCCGCACTTAATTTCAAAAGCATCGCAGGTAAAAACAAACGTTTTCTAAAATCAATTATACACCAAAGGATATGTAGGCAGACGTAATTTAAATGAGTTCTGTGAGAATATTCAGGTCGCTGATGGTGTAGTGGCACACTCGCCTGCCTCGGGTGCTGGCAGGGTGGGATCGGTTCTCAATGAATGACGGTGTGAATGGTTGTTTGTCTCTGTATGTGACCTGCGACTCACTGGCGACCAGTTCAAGGTGTCGTCAGCTTTCCGCCTGAAGTCAGCTGCAATAGGATCAAGCACACCCCGCAACTCTGTTCAAGATAAATGTTGTAGAAAATGGATGGATGGATGGAGAATATGAACTCAAATACTGCAATTGGTTTTTCCAATGATACCATGCAATATTATATGTGGGGAATATACAATAGTCTGGGCCTTTGCCAGCATTATCAGCAGTAAACGATGTACAGTCACTGTTTATAACAACGATCCAACCTGACTGGCTTCCACAATGAGATTAAAGGCAGGATAGTGTGAAATAAAGGCAGCTTGGGGACTGTATTTCACTCTGACAACTGGGCTAAACACAACCTGCGGCATTGGGACACTGGAGGAGAGAGTGACAGGTAAACTGACGTTGGCCGATTAATTTTCCTGGGCAAAGATTTAGATCCCTACCAAACATCCCTGCAAAGTGTTCATGACAGCGGTGACTTATTTTTAATTGTTTAATTTTCCAGCTGTGCTTTATTCGACCCGGAAACAGATGTGAAGATAAAATGATGTAAAGCAGCATCAAAGGGGCATGGAGAATCGCTGCAGAAGATTCATTCGTGATGTCAACATCTGATGTCACAGTGTGTGAGATGTGATGTTGCCACACCGTGGAACTGTGATTCGTATTTTTGAATCATAATCAGTGGCCGAGATTCGGACACTCGTGAAATGTTGTGGAACCCCCGACACTGCAAGTGCATGTAAAGTATGATCATGTGAAGCTTGCACAGTTCAGTTGATCTCGCCCAAGTCGATTGTTGCCTATTGTAATGGGGAAGCAACGAAGGCCAGGGCAGAGCAGGTGCCAGGCCATTCTGTAACCTTTAATAGAAAAGTGCCTTTCTAGCATTACGTGCCCCTTCAAAGACTCCATCAAGGATGCATAGGTAGCATAGGTAGTACAGACAAAAGTTAGGAGTCTACTCTCCGCAGCACAGGGCCAGAGGGAGGCTACCCCCAAACTCCAACTGACAAGCTTAGCCCCTCCTGCGCATCATAAGCCCATGACAAGCTTTGTTATATTTGAACAAGAAATAAAAGGAAAGACACTGCTGGCAGAGTCATCCATCTATCCATCCATTTTCCGATCCGCTTTATCCTCACAAGGGTCACGGCTGGTGCTGGAGCCTATCCCAGCTGTCTTCGAGCAGTAGGCTGAGGACACCCTGAACCGGTTGCCAGCCAATCGTAGGGTACACAGAGATGAACAACCATCCATGCCCACACTCACACCTAGGGACAATTTAGAGTGTTCAATCAGCCTGCCATGCATGTTTTTGGAATGTGGGAGGAAACCGGAGTCCCTAGAGAAAACCCACGCAGGCCCGGGGAGAACGTGCAAAGTCCACACAGGATGGCCCGAGCCGGGATCGAACCCATGGCCTCTGCACTGTGAGGTCTACGCGCTAACCACTGGCCTCAACGGGCCGCCAGAGTTATGCAAGTCATCAAAAACAAAGTGTCCATCAGTGCGCCTGTTCAATCAATGTTTTTTTTTTTTTAAGGAAAGACAATCATATCGTATATACGATGGAATAGTCAGATGCAATCATCCAACAACAACTGATTTTTCTGTTGCTTGTTAAAGGCCATGCCTCAAAGCTTAAAATAACTATCTGTGAGCGGCAGATGTACTTGCTTGAGCGCTTCCATCCATCAAGCCACCAAATATGGAAGTAATTACAGATGTAACTAAATTCACACCATTTAGGTTTAATGGTCTGAAGTTAAATTGTTCACAAAATCCATTGGATTACCGGGCCGCCATGGTGGAATAAATGTAGAATCAATAGTAGTCATATAATGGGAACACTGGAGTTTTAATTTATGTGATTTTTGTTTTCTTTTGCATATTAATATACGGTTTTCAGTCAAACTCTGCCTTTGGACAACACATGTAAGCAAAATATTGCCACCCTCCTGAAACAAATACTGAATTCTGGTATATTATATTTATTGAGAATTTCATTTGAGCGACCGTTGCATGATCTGTTCAACTGAAGGAGTAGACCAATATAGCAGAGGTGGTCAAAGTTATGACGAGACATTCAAGAAAATATGTATTTTATATATATA
>CAAKHF010014320.1:0-15344 GCA_901007745.1 Hippocampus kuda
TTCACTGTACAAGAGGTCTCTAAGATACGATCAAGAAGCTGCTCGTAAACCGAATTGTTCATAAGAAGCAAAACATTTTATTTCTTAAGCTGTCATTAAAAAAAACTGTAATATACGTGTGTGTGTGTGTGTGTGTGTGTGTGTCTGCCATGATAGGTTAGGTTGGCAATGTTGACTTTATCACTATATTAAGCAAGGTTTCTGACCCCTCTTGTAAACTAATTTTAAAAAATTCGACAAGCATCAACTCAGTGACCTTTTTGTGTGGTTAGTGGGTTCTTTTGGAGTCTCTTTCCAAAGCTGGAGACATTCACGCCTCTGAGCCACCATTGACTGAGAACCAGTCTCCATTAAAAAAAAAAAAAAACAAAACAAAAAAAAAACAAAACATGCATGGTCGAGTCATTTTAAACTCTAAAGGTGGGAGTGAATGTGACTGTGCCTCGATATGGCCTGTCATTGACTGGCAATCAGTCCAAGGTGTCAGGGTGTTTACTGGCATCTTCTCTAGCTCCACTGTGACCCTGAACAGCAGAAAAAAACAATAATTTATACTAGAGCTGTCAAACGATCAAATTATTGAATCGAATTAAAAACGCAAATGTCATAATTAACTCTAACTCAAAATTAATCGTGATTACTCACACATTTTTTTTTATCATTTCTGAATTTCCTTTTATATTTTTTTTGTCCTATTTTTTCCCGTTTTATTACTCTCATCAACATGGAATCATGGATTAGTTTTCTATGTGCAAAATGCAAATATTTACTGAAACAACGATTTTCAATTTTACATGAGCATTTTTCACTTGGAGCAGTTATTCACACATAATCTCTCACACATTATTACTGTCTATCAACAACAGTGAAAAAAATATTTTGCCACACAACAGCTCCTTTAACAGCTCTTTTTAGGGAATCAAAACAGAGCAATATAAAATGATAAAGTGCACATCTAAGGTAAACTAGTACTCAGCCTATAGTGGATTTAAGCCATGGTTGCATATTTCATTTTTCTCATTCATAAACTATTTAAGTATCCGTTTTCGGTGTCTTGCGCTGCCGTGGCTGGCAAAACAGACACGGGCGTAGACTTCTGAAGTGCGCTTGTTGTTTTGTTTCTCGTTTATTTACAGAGCAACGTAAAATTCGCTGTGACATGTGCCGCGTTAATCTCGCGAGAAAAAATTTAATCTCGTTTAAATTCATTGAAATTAATGCCGATAAAAATGCGCTAAACTGACAGCTCTAATTTATACAACTTGTATGGCAGTCTTCTATGTACCTTATGAAGTAAAAACAGCACTGATCTTACACACCGTTTGAGAATTGGTCATATTGGCAGATGAAACTGTGTTGTTTACTTTTGGAATTTGTATTCTGTTGTCCAGAAAAAGAGGCATACTAAAGAATAAAACAGACATAGATGTGGGTGTTAATGGTGTTACATTGTGCAGACATTCGGCAAGTGTACATCTGGGCTACCACCTCCACCAAAACTTATTTCGTGTTAAACTGCCTTGCAATAAAACTAGAACCAGCATAAAAGCCAGGTGTTACAGAGTGTTTCTGGTTTATGTCCTATTTTAGAAAAGTGTGGGTGTGGAAGAGTATGCAGGGAGATCAATGTTGGTTGAAAAAAGATCAATCCAAAAAAACAGAAGTTGGTGAATTTTTTCCCCATTACTGACACAGGTAAGGGAAAAGAAAAAATGTAAATCAAATTCAGAAGCTGGCTTCAAACACAGGTTTCAAAGACAAAGCAATCTGCATTGTATATTTTGAAAAAATTATGGCATAATTTTTAACACCAGTCTTAATACTGTGTAATAGGCAATGGGAACGTCTTTCTCACTGAGACACAAACTGCGCAAAAGTTGAGACATGAGTTTGTTCATTGAAAAAAAGAGTGCTTTACCAGAACCAGCATCGCAACATCCCCCAACCGGCTGAGTGGAGGCTTTTGGTGGGTGGGTGTCATTCAGGGGCACGATGACATCATCTCTTCATGCTTCACTTGCTCCAAGACTGGCAACAGGGCCAGAGTTTTTGGAACTCATTGACCCAAGATTAGCACAAAGTGGGGTATCCCCCTCAACACGCAAACACAAACACATTTAACCATGAATGTTCTCCCAAGTGGCAGCTGGTCAATAGAGGGCACTATGGAGCGGCCCCAACACTGGCAGTAGTCACCTCATTACCTTCCTTGATGACAAAAACCCCCCAAAAACTTACAAATAGTTAATAAAATATAAATATATTTATATAAAAATGTAAATTCATTTTATTTTGATGAGCTGGATAAATAGAATGTAGAAACAATAGTTTACAAGTTTGAACATTAAATATCTTGTCTTTGAAATGTATTCAATTGAATATAGATTGAACATGATTTGTAAACCATGGTGTTCTGCTTTTATTTATGTTTAACACAAAGTCCCAACTTCATTGGAATTGGGTTTGTAGATAGGACCAAGGTGGGCACAACACATGAGACATCACGTCTGACAATTGCAGCTTGGTCTACTGTACAGAGTTGTCTACCGATGTCTCTGTCTAAATATCTCTGTCCTTGGTCTCAAGGCATGCAGCACTTCCATATTCTTTCTTGATAAGCCCGAATTGAATCAAGTGCATCAAAGTTGTGCTAGAATTGTTGATTTATTTTGAGTTTTACATCTCATCACGTTTGCAAATGAAGGTGAAGCTTATGTTGCTAACGTGCTGCCTGTGTGGTGCTCACTGTTCTTTTATAGAAAAGTGTGCATGTGTTTGTGTTGGATTCTTTTCCCATTACTAATACTGTTCTTTTAGGTAATTAGAAAAGAACAAGTTTAGCCGAGGTCTTAGTGCACTAAGCTCTGAATTGGTCGAAGTGGTTGTGGTTTGTTTTACAACACAGGGTTGGCTGGACCCTACAAAACATCGCTGCTGAACAATCACATATTTTTAAGTTGTTGTTGACATAGACGCAGCCTGTGGCTGTGTCAAACAGTTTCTTTGTCTGCTTGTTTTAAACGCTATAAGAGCCTCAGTAGGTGTCAGCAAGGGTAAATTCAAAAGGTAGAAATACAGCATACACAGCAACACAGCAACCCGATTACAGCAACAAAAGTTGCATCTTGGCTACGAAATGATGCAGGACATATTTTCCAGATTCAAAGGATCCCAGGGCTTTCACATGTGCATTTACAAATTTCAGAAACTATTTTCTATAATGAGCCACTAATGAAGTCTCTGTGCATAAACATATTCAAAGTAATTGCAACAAAATAAAATGTACATGGGGAAGGAGCATGGATGTCATATGCTGAATCAAAAACCCAACATGCTCCATCACCACTATTATTATAGGTTGCTTAACATTTTCTGAAAAAATGTTACATTGGCGAAAAAAAATTACAGATGCAGTAGGTGTATGTAATGTTTTAACATGATTTGAATAAGCATATAGCCAGACAGGCTTCTCCCTGGTCACTTTGTCCAGCATTTCCAAGCATCCCGAGTCATTCGCAGACCAGCTGGGAGACAACATACGCTGGGTCATACCCGAGGCCTCCTCTCAGGGAAACTTGCCCAGAACACCTCATGAGGGAGAAGTTTCAGGGGGTGCAATTCTACTTGAGTCCTCAGTAAGTCATGCCACGCTCCAAAATGAGTGTCTGCTGCATCCACTCCGCTACAATATCATTGGCAGTTGCATCCAGGCAAGACACACCCTAGGCTACACAAATGATGACATATGTTTCATATTGGTACAAAATAAGAATAATCTTGCTGGTTTGGGTTCGTGGGATTCACAACACCACTGCACTGAAGCTAAATACTGCCTTTCCGGCCGTAATGCAATAGGGTGTGTCCTGCCTAGAAATCCAGTGAATTTTCATTATAAGGCTTCCTGAAGACCGTGGGTTTTCTCCGGGTGCTCCGGTTTCCTCCCACATTCCAAAAAACATGCATGGCAGGCGGATTGAACACTCTAAATTGTCCCTAGGTGTGAGTGTGAGCGTGCATGGTTGTTTGTCTCTGTGTGCCCTGCGATTGGCTGGCAACCAATTCAGGGTGTCCCCCCGCCTACTGCCCGAAGACAGCTGGGATAGGCTCCAGCACCCCCCGCGACCCTAGTGAGGATAAAGCGGTTCGGAAGATGAATGAATGAAAGGCTTCCTGAAGATATCCTAATTAGATCTGCGAGTGACCTCATTTGGCTCCTCATTATCTGGTAGAGCAGTGGCTCTACTCTTATCCCCTTCTCAAAGATCATACTTCTCACCCTATCTCTAAGGGACAGGCCAGACACCCAGAAAGGAGACACAGTGCGACCACTTGTATCCATGAGCTGTTCTTTTTGTCACAACCTAGAACTTGTGTCTAGAGGTAAGGTTGGAACGTGGATTGACTGGTAAATGAAGAGTTTTTCCTCAGATCCATCTTCACCACAACAAACCACAGATCCGGATCTATGCAGACCTTGCACCAAGCCACTTGTCATTCTTTCCCCACTGGTCAACAAGACTCCGAGCTCTTTGAATTCCTCCACTGGCGGTGGAATCTTAACCCTCTTGTGACTGAGGACCATTACTTGACATTTGGAGGGTGTGATTCTCATCCAAACTGCTTCATGTTTGGCCGAGAACCACTCCAGTGACAGTTGAAGACTGTGGTTTGATGAAGCCAGCAGAACCAAGTCATCTGCAACAACATAATACTAATGCAAGCAAACCCAACGCCCTTAACACCTCGTCTGCGTGAAGATATTCTGTCCATGAAGGCGATGCACAGAATTTGAGACAAAGGACAGATTTGGCCAAGTCCAACACTCACTGGAAGCAAATCTGGTTTACTGCCAACAATGTGGATAAAATCTGTCTTGAAGGCGTTCTCTATGACCTCACCTCCCACACCCGAGTTTTTGGCCTCAACTACCAAAAGCGTCCCTTACTGCTGGTGTCCACCAACAAGTTTGGGTCTTGCGGTAGTGGACACGGTTGACTGTGCATGTGTTGTGACTCATGCAAACACTTGTTGTGTGGCAGTCAAAGGGCAAAGGCCTGGGAGGGAAGATGATAGGCCAAACTGGCTGTGCTGCAATGCTTGTACAGATTTTTACATTGTGAAATCAGTTGGTTTTAAAATAAAATCTAATGGAAAAAAATTATACTGCTCATTTGGAGGTACCTTTAATTTGTATACCAGTAGGTTTATTCACAGAAAATCCACTGTTACGATATGATAATATTATATCAAACACCTTTGTCGTATCGAATTGTATCGTTCAAAACAACCTATGTATTGCTTTGTGTCGAATCTTTCAGCCTTATACTGTTATTGGTGAAAAAAAATTGTTACATCCCTGGTCAAAACACAATTCAAATAGCGCCTTTTTTTTTTTTTTTTTTGAAAAAGGACTTTCAAAATCTTTTAACACTTATTTTCATCATTTCATGCCACGAGATATTTATTCAAAAATTACAATTTTTCAGCTACTAATATTTGGTGACTCATCCGAACATGCCAGTATATTATTCTTCAAAAATACAGTCCAGTATAAGATACAAATTAAATACAAAGCTCTTTGGGGCTACATTATTTTGATGTTTGCCAGGCCACATTTTTCTTTAAAGAGGTACAGCAAGACTGCAGGAAAAAACTGTAAATCAGTTAGACTGCTGTGTGAAAATGTAGGGAACGCAACTTCAAAGCGTCGGAGGGCTCCCAGGAAAGACTGTTATGCTTGATACCGAATGAGGTTAGCCCCTTCTACACACCACATGGCTAGCATGTCCAGCTGTGATGGTCTGATCTCCATCGGGATATTATCCAAGGGGGTGGAAAGACTAATATGGCTTTCATGGATGAGTTCAGGACTGATACAACAGCGTGGGAGCAGAGCGGGTAGGAGCACAGAAGAAAGATATTAAGGACGACAGTCAAACACAATCCACTCCCTGAAGCTTATTCGCCCCAAATTAGTTGGAATTTCAAAACCATTTTTCCATAACATAATATACATTCACTGTGTCTTCATTGTCATGTCACCATCATAATGGTATTAACTGGCCAGGCAATGTTTGTGGTAGCATTTAAACACTGATGACATTTAAAGACAAATCAAACAATCATTGATCAACCACAATCAACCACATTGATCACCGATACTGTAGTAAATGCCACAATTTAAAATACAGTTTTCTAGGGCCGCTGACAGTCATGGACCCATCAAATCATCAATTTTCTTCCCATTTCCGCTCTACTGTCTTTGTTGGTGTGCGAACTGAGCTGAAATGGGGAGGGAAATGTCACCTCTGTCAAGCTCTGTTCTGTCTGTTGGTAGGAATTAATTACAAACATTTTGTGCTTTGTGGTTGTATTTCCTGTCTAAGACATGGATACATTCTTGTTTGTGAAGCTGGAAAAAAAAGCTTGCTGTGTCGCTTCTCTGGTCTTTTTATTACTATTCAGTCATATTTTTTACCGGCTAAATGCTATTCACATTAGAATTTGAGAAGAAAAATGTGTTAAACCAATTTATATTTGATTAATTTGATTGCTAGTGTACCAGTATGTGTGGCGATACTACTGCTGCTTCGGCTTTGTTTTCTATTCACAGTGCTTGGTGCTATTCTAGCTGAGTCTTGACTGGTTTTCTTTGATGTCCTTTTATCTCATGCTGCTGTTGAATCTGCCGGCTCCGGAGCGCAAGAGACAAATTTTTAACCCTCTCACTGCTAATCAGTTCTCTGATTCCTTTATCAAGCAAACTCAATCAAACGTTATTTATGTCACACTTTTCATTCATAAAAATGCAACTCCAAGTGCTGTGCATTTTAAAAAAAAAAACTTCAAAATTACAATGTAAACAGAGGACCCCTGGCCCCCCTCCCCCCTCCCTAACATACACAGATACATATCCCGACAAGCTTTAATAACCTTTGGGTGCCCTCTTCAAACACAGAAACTCACCTCTCGGTTCAACTCATCCTGCTGTGCTATTCTCGATTTGGTGGCTCCATTAAAAAGTCAAGTCATAACCTAGACCTGAGCCCTGGTTTAATGACAGAACTTGTGCAGTGTTTTCATCCATCCATCCGTCCATCCATGATCCGAACTAGTGTTAATTTGGCAAATGAAAACTTAAGGAAAATATTATCGTCAACACACATTTTTCGAAAGCAAGATGGGAATAAAACCTTCATTAATGAACAATAACTTGGACTTAATCAGTATGCATTTTTGTGGCCAGAATTTTCAAACCAATTATTTATTGGATAATTATATTGGATAAATTCCTACGGCAAACATGAATGTCTCTCGTGGCACACTTATGTGCTCAGGCCAAGTGGTTGGGAATGCATTGTATGCATTGTAGCTGGGCTTTTGTCCACGAGTACATTGGAATGCTTGAGAAAATCTTGGAAATGTCAAGTGTGATGGATTGTAGTCTTCGTACAATAATTTTCGCTGAGTTCAAGGCAAAATTGAAATCAGGACATGATAAACAATATCCCAAAGTATTTAATTTTTTATTAGGTCTTTTTTTATTTATTTAAAGAAATGCATTTGCGAATATATGTAGTGTCTTATCACGATTGACTGCCAACATGTGTTGCCAGCCATTTGCCCAGTCACTTTGGATAGGTTCCAGCTCACCTGGGACCCTAATGAGGATGTGTGCTATAGATCATGTAAAGATGAATGCATTTTATTGGTTTCATCAGGGATGAATATACAATTAAGTGGACCAACCAAAATTACAGACTGTACCATGTCACTGAGGATTTAGCCTTAATCCTTATTTTGGCGGAACACAATTTCAATATTTTGTTCTGACCTCTCGACTGTAATTTTGCAAGATACTTCAGATCCAGTATGATTTTCACGACTGACTTATGTCTTATATAGAAGAGGATGGTAGGAGTGGAGTCATCCAATATTCAACCCACCTCACCATCAGTTTGCCATGTGTATGTCTGCCTTCCGACTCCCCCTGCTCAAAGGAACATCAAAATGTTTTACTCACCCTGCTCATACAAATGTGAGCTCATGACATGTTTCTTCCCCCATGACTTCAGTGCTCCTAGACATCTGTGGGGAAAAAAGAACATCCTGGAACAAGTGCTGCTGCAGCCTGTATATGGAATTCAATGAACATTGTTTGCATTTTTACTCTATGTGTGCAGTACTATAAATGGAATTTTCAGTGTTGACAAGAATCACTAATTTAATTTCCAGTGCAAATGTCTCCAATTTGTGATAAAATGCAGCTATACTCGAGTCGAGAATTAATGAATATCTCAATTTAGACACACTTAAATGTCGACCCAAACTGTTTAGAGGGCAGGTAATACTCCTGTAAATGGGGAGCGATAAATTGTTGGATTGGAACCATAAATGCCAGTTAAAAAAGGTGTCAATTCTATAGATAAATGTCAACATATTTGAACCTAAAATAGAAAAAGTGGCATCGTAAAAGAAGTGTTGTGTCATTATTAAGAAAATTTAACCAAGTTATCCTTCCTCTACTGCTCACTAGCTCACATTTGCATTGAATGTTAAACGATTTATGAGCAACTCATTCACAGGATACTAAAGTGTAGTGGCAATGAGAAGAGTGTTGAAATGGTCTAAAATCATTGTTGCCACAGCTGGCCCAAGGCTTAGCACCAGCACCAGCATCTGGATCTCATCACAACTTTTAACACAGTAAAGGAAGCTATTTAAACCAAGTAGTCAAACCAAGATTTTTTTCTTTTTTAGGTCAAACCAAGACTTTTTGATGTCAGAAATGTTTGATGAATCATTCTGCAGTTGCTAACGCTACAACACAGTAGTTTTACATCTTAAGGACCACGATGTCGCAGCATTTCAAATGATTACAACCTGCTTCTTGAATGGCAATTGATTTATGTCTGAAATGAGTATTTTCAAATGGTGTCAATTAATTCTCTCTTGGTGGTTGGCTATTATGTTAACCAAGCTCCCTGACCCATGTGTTTGTTTTGTCCTTAAACTTTAAAGAGATATTTTTTAACAAACGGTGGACATGTTCTTAAACTGAAGACAATTATACACATTGCACAAGAAGTTTGGCCTTTAAACCATGAATTTTAAGTTGGTGGTTCAAAAGGAAATACCAAAGACTCACAAGCATTGTAGGACGCAGGAAGCCTTAATAACTGTATCTTTCTGCTTTTGAAACATTCACTACAGAAGATTCCACTTAGTTTCCTTGATATGTCAACTGTTTGAAATTATTTGAGTCATTCTAATTAAAGGCCTAATTCTTAGCATTGTAATGATTAATCCCTGTAAATTTGACCAGTTGGCTAAATTTTTTGTTCAACTATAGCAGTGATATTCAAAGGTGTCCACTTACAAGGGATTTCTCTGGGAAAAGGTCAAAACCTTAAAATGTTTCATTTACACAGTCGAACCATCAAACAATATTCATTCATTCATTCATCTTCCGAACCGCTTTATCCTCACTAGGGTCGCGGGGCAAACAATATTTAAAAAGCACATTTTCTTTTCACAACATTTATTTGTGGTTTTGCAAATGCAACATCAAGTTTTTCATGAAAAAAAGAAACTATTATCTACCGTACCATAAATGAAGCTGATCCGCTGGACTGTCATCATCAGGAGAGAGAGAGAGAGAGAGAGAGAGAGCGAGAGAGAGAGAGAGAGAGAGAGAGACACACACACACATACAACTATGTATTATCAACATATCTGTGGAAATACACTCAGTGCAATGTGTTGACACTGCCCAGAGGGAGCATTTATAAATTAAACAATAAGGGACCTAAAATTGATCCTTGAGGCACACCGCATGTTACTACACTGACCTTTGCAGAGCATGCATCTAAACTTACCATAAACCTGGGGGGGTTCTCTGCTCTACTTGATGTGGGACACGACCTCAACCCAGCTGGATTCCATGTCACTGTGTCCATAAGGGGAGACTCAGTCGTGCTCGTCATGCTCAGGATCCCATTTGGGTATCCATCCGTGATGACAGCGGAGAGTTCGGGGCAATGAGTCATGAAACAAGAGAGATGAGGGACTCTTTTCTTTTGAGTTCTGACAGACGATGGACATCCTCTCTCAGGTCAGAAATAGTTTTATTTGCTTTTTCCAACAAGCTTTTCCGCTCATCGCTATGACTGGCAGTCATTATGATATACGAGCCCTGGTGACTGGGGCTTGTACAGCAGACTATCAGGCTGGCTAACAGCAGTTAAATAGTCTCGGGTCAGTGTATGCTAGCTGGCCGGCTCACGGGTGGGAGCAGGTCCGTAAATTCAAATCAGAAAAATTGCATACTAAAATTATAAATACAATAAAATACAATTGTCTCCCAAAATTAAAAACGTATGCGGGTGAGGGGAACTAAAAAAAAAGAATAAAGCATATTCGTCTCTCCGACGAACACCAAATTCCAACCCAGAACCCGAAGCAGCGAGAACCAGCATAATAGGCATGTATGGACCTATGTGGGGCGGTATTACTTAGGACTGATTCATGTGAAATCAAACATTGCCATTTTTTGGTTCCCAAGTGTGTCTGTGTGGGAGTTGAAGAGATAGGAATTTATTTATTTATTTAATTTTTTTATTAATGAAACACTGGAATGCAGCAATGCATGCACGCGAGCATAATGATGTCATGCACAAAGGCTCACAAAAAATACATTTCTGCGTTAGAAGCAGGCAAGACTCGACCAAATGTGCAGTCTTCAATCCGTAAATCTTGGCCGGCCACACTAATGTCTTTTAAACGTTTCCCTTAATCCGAGCAGAGACTCTTCTATCATATTACAACCCTGACACTTTCCTCCACCCGTTCCAACCTGCTTGGATAGGTTTCTTCACCTCATTACCACACTCACCGTTGCTCTTGACTGTTGGCTACCCCCACATCCGTCCCTGCAAATGTTTTTAGTCTGCTGTTGTGTTCCGCTGTATAGAGAACTAAGCCGGCAGCGTGTGCCATGTGCTCGTTCTTCCTGCAGAGCTTAGCCCCAGCACGGACATGTACTTGTGTCCTGCTGTCCTGCATGCCCAGAAATTGTTTCCCTGCTGCGTCTTTTCTTTTGTCCTGCCTGCCCGACGCCCTCTGCTATTGAACCACGCTCTCGGCGGCAGCACGGAAGATGAGGTGGGGTCTGGTCGGTGTCAGACTTGCAGTTGCCCAGTCCACAACACAGAACAAATTTATCTGCTCATCTAACATGGTGACCATCGTGAACAAAAAAGTCATGTACAAAGTAATTTGCAAATGTGCTGAAATAGTAGGCCAAACATGACTGTAGTTACAACGTCACATCTGGTTTGTGGCTGATGAGAATCACACTAATCATGGTGTCCCCCTGAACATGATTAATTACTGTATTCTGTTTGGTTCCAATTCCAAGGCTCTGCAACACATCGGAAAAACACAAACCAGGATGTGACACATTTCAGATTTCAATTATGTAACACTTTTACTCATCCAACAGAGAAAGGTAATTGTCTAAAAGGAATTGAAGCTAGTTGTGGGAGATGCCAGTGCATCCTGTCTACTGCCAAGGTGCTTTTGAGTAAGCCACAGGGGCTACACAGACTTGTGTGACCTGGAAATGAGTGATACACATTCTCACAAGACTTAACTGGACACTGGAAAGTCTAGTCTGTCCTGGCAATTAATTTTGTGCATAGTCAAAAAGATAAAAGTTAGTGAAGGGAGTCAAGCATACTCAAAATTGAACAAGTACAAATCATCCACTTTCCCAAATTAAAGAACCCCCTTAAAGTAGTTCTCTTATTTTTCCCACCCCTTCTTCTTCTGTTCCCCTCCTCTCGTGCTTCAGGCTAAATTTTTTCGACTGTTCTCATCCAGGTCTTTGTTGAGGGAGTGGAAAAGTACTGTGTGAGTGTCTCACTAGCTCCAGAGAGGCAAAAGCTCACCCATCTCGTTGAAAAGTGGTCAGATGCAGCATTTCTGGATCAAATCACCACAGGTGGGCTATTTGCTAAATTGTCATTAGTGATCCGTTAGTGGCCTGGGCAAACTGTCCGTCATTGTCAATCTGTGATTTTTTTTCAAGCCCAACCAAACTTTTTTTCTGCGCGCTTCCATTATCGCCACCATCAGTATTTTTAATTTTATTTTATTTTTAAACACATATGAGCAGTCATGTTCTGCATTATAATTCACTCATGGAGAACCCATTCTCAACTGTCATCAAAGATACCAAGTTTGTGTATAAAAATCATCTTGCCCAGAAGAAAAAAACAGCACCACCGACGACCCATTACTTTGTACTTCACCGGGAAAACTTCACTGGGAAAAAGCAGAGAGGTACCAGGAGGGAAAAGGCACGGTCAGAGGACTGTGAGATACAGTACGCATGAGTCACTATTAATCAATGATTCACATGTCTAACCACATCGATTAATCATTCAAATTCAATTTATTTGTAAAAGCTACATTCGAAAATATAATCAATTCTGAGATCTATAGTGAGGCAGAGAAAAAAAAATGTTTCTGAAGCAGTCAACATATTTTAATAAGCTATAATTAAATCATGTAATACTGCTGGAAAACAGCATAACCTGTGACTTGGCTGTGTTGACTCATTTGTACAAACCAAAAGTCACATCACCACGCTTATATTTGAATTGCACACTGGAAGGAAGTGGAGTTCGGTGTAACTTACACTGCTGTGGAAACTAGTTTTTTGTGCACCAACTGATTTTATGGCTTAAATATGTTACATATTTTAAAAATAAAAAATAGGGCATGTGGTGTGTCTTAACCAAGAAATGCCGTAGGTTCGATGCATTGTAAAACAAGGATCCCCTCTACAAACAAGTGAAACAATTTTAAGACAGATTTGTTGGCTAATGTTACATTTTAATTCATACATCTCTTTCATTTGGTTTTAGTCGTAGTAGAATGTTTTGTCCTTGCCTGACTCGACAGACTTGTGTCCATAGAGAGAATATGTTGATGCACAGAATAAACTATAATTTGCTAACTCATTTCCCCAAAATAGGGGTTTCCTTGCTGTGATGAGGGGTCAAGACCAGGGGATTTTGTTGATCTTTGTGAACCGTGGACCTACGAACCCCCCATGAGACTCTTTTGTGATTAGGATCTGTATACTGCAAAGAACCTTTCTTGATTTTTTTTTTTAAATACACTCTCTATAATCCATCAAGGGGAAATGTAACTTTCATTCGACTGAATATATTTTGTGCTGCACACCATACAGAGAGGCAGATGCCACGCATGCAAGGAGATATTCAGAGCAAAAGACGTATGCAAACAGGGCTGCTTAATGGTTATTAGCTGTCATTTAAAAAGCTTAAATATATGCAAGCTACGGATGGTGTTGGCCTTGTTGATGTCGTCAAGCTAACGTCACAGATCACAGGCCACCTGTTGACTGCCTTTCAGCTGTGCTATCACCAGCCACAATCTCATGATGAAAGCAGTTAATGACACGAAGGCCGTGCGTTGAAGGTCTGCCCAAGAACAGATATGAGGAAGGTTCCAAGGGAGGCACAAGCTGTGTGACCGGCGCGCTGAAATCTTGTGAAAGCATGTGATCAATATTTAGAGCATGCGACCTTCATGCCTTAGATGTCCTCCTGCAGCACGGGACTGCTGTACGTGTCACAGAATCTATTCTCAGTGATTGCCCAGTGAAAGTTAAGGATACCGGCATGCATACTGCCCGGAGCTTGAACATACAGTTCATACTGACCATCAAGCTTTGTTCAGTGGTTAAAGTATGTACATTTAGAGGCTCTTGAAGTATAGGGCAATGGATTTGGAAATGAAGCAAAATCATTTCAAACTGATGTGCATATTACATGTAAATATTACAATCCGATCACTCGAAAAAATAATTGTATCCATGGATACAGGAGGGCAGAGGTTGGAATAAACATATTTGCCGTCTTTCATGCTGTAATGTAAAAAATCAAATAAAACAAAAAAAGAATACTACAATTTTAAAAAGTAATGTGTGCATTATAATCACAGCTATTTGTGTAACAAAGCATTTAAAATGGTATTGTGAACGAGATGTCTGTTTCAGTTGAGTCTTCATGCAGAGTCAAGCTTTGCTTTTTATTTATTTATATTTTTTAGTAGAGGCGCAGCTGCAGGGTGGCCACTCCCCATGCCACGGCATACCACCCTGGGTGGAGAATGTTGAAATCTGATTATCTCGCCATTTTCACATGGATGCAGTGTTCTAGGAGGGGTTTTTTTTTTGTTTGTTTTTGACAAGTACAGTACCGTTTATTAACTGCATATTTAAATAGAAATAGTATATTTTACCGTATTTTCTGCACTGGAAGGCACTTCAGATTATAAGGCGCACCTTCAACGAATGGGCAATTTTAAAATTGTTTTCATATCCAGGGTCAGGCAAAATGATCTGAGACATTTGTAGGTTAAAGAAAAGGCAAATAAAGTAAAAAAACAAAAAGTGTTTTTATTTTCGAAAAGTACATATACAGTTATGCCATTTTTTTCAAATGCCATTTTGCTTTGTTTTTTTTATAATTGCCATTATTTTATAATCATTGTTTTTCATTTCTGTTTCAGTTGCTGTCATGAATTGGACTGGTGAGCATCGCACTTTTATTGTGGAAACGTAAGTAATTGTTTATCATATCATCCTCAGTCATGGTTTCATGAACTAAAATGCACAAATATACCAATCTTGCAGATACACTGATGGGAACAAGCAGGAATAAACCGCAGTAAAAAGCATTTCACATTTAGAATTGTGAAGAATTAAGAGACCTTGGAGACATGGTGCTTTTTGGATATTATGAGCCATTGATCGTAGTATGCAAAATGGTGTTGTTGTCTATGATAATTGATCACTCTGATTGGCTGTAAGATAGTGGTATCGGTGCTTTAGATTGATGATGTAGTACACAAAAGCAAAGCCACTGCAAAGAAGCTCAACAAAATCATGCTTTTTACTGTTTCTGCTTGAACGTGGTGGGCATTGTTTTTGATATGTGCGAATTCAATTTCATAAAACCCTAACTGTGGATGAATGCTATGAAAAAGAATCACAGATGGATGCATGGCCACCTCTGGCCACCCCTCACTGAGGTGTTGGCGACATTGTGGCCACCCCAGTGAAAATTATCTGAGTTTGCCGCTGCTTTTTAGCCACTCTTGAGCCATCATTTAATGAAAAATGATTGTATGTGTATGTATTTTGTCCAAAAATGTGATTCTCTCTCTCTCTCTCTCTCTCTCTCTCTCTCTCTCACACCCTCTCTCTCTCTCTCTCTCACACACACACACACACACACACACACACA
>CAAKHF010014322.1:0-14810 GCA_901007745.1 Hippocampus kuda
AAAACAACCATTTATAGTAAGGTTTTTTTTTGCCAAAAAAAAAATCACCATGTATACTGAGGCGTTTTTAGCCCCCCCCCAAAAAAAAAAACCAAAAATGAGTAAGGTTTTTTTTTTTTGCCAAAAAAAAAATCACCATGTATACTAAGGCGTTTTTAGCCCACCCCCAAAAAAAACAACCATGTATAGTAAGGTTTTTTTTTTTGCCCAAAAAAAATCACCATGTATACTAAGGCGTTTTTAGCCCCCCCCCCAAAAAAAACAACCATGTATAGTAAGGTTTTTTTTTTGCCAAAAAAAAATCACCATGTATACTAAGGCGTTTTTAGCCCCCCCCCCAAAAAAACAACCATGTATAGTAAGATTTTTTTTTTTGCCCAAAAAAAAAATGACCAAGGCGTTTTTAGCCTCCCCGAATAAAGGACCATGTCTAGTAAGCACTCTTTGCGTGTACCTCCGGCGCGCGGGAGAAGCCTGACGCAAGATTTTGTGTTTTAGCCCAAAGCTCGACGGAGTTTGGCGGCCAATGGCTACGTGATCCCCACGGACAAGAAGCGATCGGCTCTGCGCTGGGAAGTCCGCAGCCTCATGGCGCACCCCCACCTGCCGCACAGGTTCACCTGCCGTTTCTGAAGCACCCGCAAGCTGGGGGTCTTTTTCCTTTTTTTTAATGGACGAGTAACTCGTCACTGAGCCGGGGCGAGAGCTGAGACAAGGCGCGGCTCGTGTCATGGGGCCTTCCGAACGTCCATTTTCGGCCCTCCTCGGGTCTTTTCGCTTTTATTTGTGACACGTGGGAACAAGACGACGATGGAAAAAGCGCTGCATTTCATGAGGTCCTCAATTCTGGGCCTTTTTGACATCTCTTGTTGTCTTTGTTGACATGACAGCTGGCAGTAACAAGCATGAAGGTGACAAAGTAGGAGATTTAACGTCCGTCAGCTTGCCTTTTCAGTGGCCAAGGGTCGACCAGCAAAAGCCGGAACAAGTACAAAAGTGACAAGCAGGAATAGAAAGGACAAACGCACAGGAACAAGTTTCCGCATCACTTTTGGGGCTTTTCTGATGTGTGTTGAGCTTGGTTTACCCCCACCAAAAATAAAAAACACTTTCTATCATCGCCGTGACTTCTTATTCAACCCAGACAACAAACGCACTCATACGCAGGAGGAGATTCAGGGGAAGTCGGCGTAGGGCAATTTAAACGGGTAGAGCGGCGTGTAGCGCCGGTCGTGCCACAGCAGCTTGTCTTCCAGGAAGCGCAGCGTCTCCAGCGTGAGCACCAACCCTTGGTGCTTCAGAAGGCTGTGCACGTTCAGACCTGAGCAGCCACAAACACAGGAACAACATCAACGAACGGCTTCCCCTTGCCGTTCAAGTGAGGCGGCAACACGCGCAACAAGCGACAGTGCCGGAACAAGAATGTCGCAAACTGGTCGTGAAGTGACACACGGGAACAGGAGCAGGCGCGAGCTCTCACCCACGGCTGGAATGAGGTTGACTGTCTTGAGGGGGGCCGTGGCCTTCAGGATGTTGTCGCCCAAGTTGTCCCCTCTAAAGAAAGACACACAGGAACGACACCAGAATTTCGCGAGGGCAGACAAGCGACAGGAATGATAGACATGAGAGGTCGGGAAAATGAAAAATCAAGGTGGGCTCGGCTGGCTGATTAAATGATTGCAATCAATTTTTTGTCGATCGACGATCAACTGTGAACATAGTCACATGCTTCATCTCAAACATGGCGGAAACGTGCGTGACAAAAAGCGGTCGGTCGCCTTTTCCTGCGCCAGTGTTGTTGGTCCCCAGCGGCGCAGGAAGCATTTGTCGCATTTTCAAAAGAAATCTGGGAATGACCCAAAATGCGAGACTACCGCCCGAGAGACGACAAACGATCAAAAGGACGTTCTCAACAACACAACTCACACGTCGACAATGAGCAGCGACTCCTCCCAGTCTTTGAGTCTGAGGTCATCAAGCAGGTCCCGCGAGTCCGGACTCGGGATGTCAAGGGACTCCACGACATGAAGAGAACCCTGGAGAGGCGCAGGGAAGGACGCCGTCCCACAAGTCAGCTTGATTTCGGAGCATTCCTCATCAGCCACGACAGCCGCTGTCCTACCTGGGCCACCTTGGAGCTCAGGGCCACCTTGAGCCCCAGGACGCGCACCTTCATGGGCAGCATGTAGTAGTAACTGGTGGGGCCCCGGGGGCCGTGGGACACGCCCCCTGGCGGCATCACGCCACGTTAGGACCGCGATGTCGTACAAAATGTAGGCGCCGGAATATGACCTCACCTCCCCTCCAAAGGGGCGAGCGTATGCTGCCGTGGCGAGCGCGGCCCCCGCCCTTCTGCTTCCAGGGTTTGCGACCGCCGCCCCGTACCTCCGACCTCACCTTGGTGTTGGCGTGACTCTGTCTCACACGCACACTTGTGCTCAGCGCAGGAACAGGAGGGGAGGTATAATCACGCAATGACGGGGAACGACACCACAACATGCGGGTAGAAAGCGCAGTAATAGGAAGCTCGGGGAAAACAGCAACAGGACATGAGCATGAGCATGAGGCCACGCCGGAACAGGGAAGAACCATGCAGGAGCAGGAAGCTCGGTGGAACAAACAGAAAATGTCACAATAGGCAGGAACAGGAAGGGAGCCACGACTACCCGGGAACAGCAGTTCGGTGAAAATGTACAAAAAAACAAAAAAAAAAACAGCAATGGGAAGTAGCAGCCTGCGACCTTCACAGGAAGAGGAAACAATGTGGGACTGACTACACAGGAACAGAAAGTTAGCCGAGCCAAAGCAAAATCAAGACGCGAGCTAGGCCAATGCAGGAACCGCGAGTGAGTCAGGACCACGCCGATACGGAGAGTTAGCTGAACCCATGCAGTGAGCGAGGACTGCGCAGGAACATGAAATAAGCTCAGGCCACGCAGGAAGAGGAAGCGCGCTGACGACGCAGGAACAGGGGGTGAGGCGCCAGCTTACGATGCGTTTGTAGTTCCTCTGCCACACTTCCACGCTGTGCAGGATGTCCAGTCTTGCCGGAAAGAAAGACGTTCACGTCAAACATGCGTTTTGGTGTTTCGGCGCAACGGCGACCAACCTCGGGGGGACGGCAAAGACGTCGGGATGCAGTTCGGCCAGGCCCGGCGGGTCGCCGCCCGGGCCCTCCAGAGCGTCCACCCATAGCCGCACGGCGCTTCGGTGGGAGGGGATGTCGGCGGTGCAAAAATGCAGGACGGGCAGCGGGCAATCAGGCGGGGGAGGCGGGCGCCCTGAGCCACAAAACAACATCGGCTCACGAGACAAACGTCGAGTCCGCGTTCGGGTTCGGACTCACTGGCTCTCGGCGCATCTCGCAGGTTGGCGGGCAGGAGCAAGTTGGGCGGAAGAACGTTTTCACCAGCCAGAGAGGACGTGCACTAGAAACAACAGCACGCATCTTACACTCGAGCTTGTGCGATACAAGGATAGGCTTTGCCGATTTGATTGAAAACGTTCATCGGGCGACATGATCCTCTGTCCTTGGAGTGACTTTGCATCTTCACGACTCGCTGGACTGCTGAAGGTTGGTTGGTTCGCAGCCCTTTTGTGCTCGTCATATGATGAAATGTCAAAATGAAGGGACAATGAATCGATCGGCATGATAGTAAACTCTTTTGACAGAACGATTAATTGTTTTGAGCCTCTGTCCAAGTCTTCGGATCATAGATTCTGTTCTAATGGCTTATATGAACGCTTGTGAAGTTTGTCATCAGTGTGTTACTGCTCATAGCAAATCTATTTACTCGTTTGGCGACTTGATTCAGGTGGCGAGTCTCCATTTCGATGCCGACTTTCAGGAGACAACCGGTTATTTGTGTTCTTTTAGCTCGAGAAATCACTCAGTGAATTGTGTGGTCTACATAACACATGCATTTTATAAAGTTGCCATGAAATGTATGAAATTTGAAGTCGGAATCTCTCTCTCTCTCTCTCTCTGTGTATATCTCTCTCTCTCTCCACGGACGTCGTCGGGCTAACACGTTTTGTCCAGGTAAACAGATCGACACTCACTCGTTTTGCGGCTCCTCTCCCGCAAAACAGCAGAGAATAACGCAAAAACATGTTCGCGGGTGTTTGAGGCGATAAGAAACCGAAGCAGAGCGTCCGGCTCCCACCAAAAGCCCGCGAGGAGGTCGAAGCCGCTTCGCTCAGTCGGCCAAATGGAGCGCTTGTTCACCGCTAGTCGGTCGCGCTTTGATGTCGTCACAAGAGCCGTCTCGCGAGAGCTGGTGGGAAAAAACGTGAACACAACTTCAGACTGCTTAACGGACGGGTTTTATTTCGCGTCGCGATTTCATTTTATTGATTGGTTAACACTCCGCAATCAAACAAAAGCGACTGTCCCTCATGGATGGATGAAGTATATGTTTCTATCTACTTATAAAAATACGAAGGTCCAAATTGAATGCCTGAGGCCAACAAATGCGTTTGAGCTGTTTTTCTCCCCCTTTTTTAAATCTAGATTTTTAATCTGAAAAATTATAGTGGCTTCAAAGTCTGTGGCAAAAAAAGCGCATTTTGAGGTCTACTTTTTATTGGACACCAGCGTGTATGTTTTCATTTGATCATTCTTGATACAGTAGCAGAGAAGGAAGGAAAGTACCTTGAAATTGCATCTTTCCATGTCATTTTAATGAGCCACATCACATTTACAACTACAACATTGATAAATATACGTGTTTTACACACACACACACGCACGCACGCGCGCACACACACACACACACACACACACACACACACACACACCACTGATTATAGAAAAAGACAAACATTGTTTTTCTTTTCCATTCAGTGCCATTTAAATACTTCAACTGAGTCAGTGTTTAGGTACATGACATATACTGTATGTGTAAGTACAAGCAGGGTGCAGAAGTAAATTCAGAGGGGAATTTGTCTGACAATATTTGACACACCGCGTTTTCCTCAGTGTGAACAGCTTTGATTTTGAAAACAAACAATTGCTTTATTTCGTCACAACTACAAGCAAGATTAAAAAAAAGAACAATAAGCATGATCTTTTATGGGTTTGAATCGCTGGCATTTATTAAGTGCACGTACACACAGAGGTGCTTTTTGTGAGACGAAAGACAGGAATGACAGAAGTACTGTAGAGGAATGCCAGGAGGAGCATCAGAGGAGAAGGACAGAAGTCTGTTGGAATAACATCAGAGAAAAGAATGACAGAAAAAGAGAAGAAGGAGAAAGCATTGACAGGGGGCTAGCAGGAAACTCAGAATGTCAGCTGAATATGAGGAAAACAGAAAAAAAAATCTTTCTTTATACAGCAAACAAGTAGTATTGCACAGTGCCAAAACCCAACTCGAATGCACAAGTAGCCTGCAGTGTAACATTTTGTTGAGTTTTTTGTTTGTTTGGTTTTGTTCCTTGTTGCGCATGAACAGTTAAGATTAAACGAGGTTGGAGAACAGGAACGTGGAGCCTTTGAGCTCGTCTTGATCGGGAACTTCCAGGTTGACATCGCCGGAGACAAAGTTAAGGCCCCCCAGCGTGCCGTGTTTTTGCTTTGGCTCATTCTCGCTTTCTCCCTGCGTGGGGAAAACGGTCACCAAGTATCCGTCCGACGTATCGGGAGCTCTTTTCTGGGAATACGACCAGCGGCCGTCGTTTAAAGTGTGAGCGGCCTTCTCGGCATGGCTCGGATACAAGATGGCGTCCGCGTTCAGCGGGGTGCCGCTGAGTCGGGGGCCCCTCAGCTGACCCGTCACATCCCTGGAGGTCGAGGGCAGCTGGAGGTCCAGGTCGGACCCTCTGCTTCTGGGGATGTGGTACTTCCCGGTGAAGTCGTCAATGTTGAGGTCCGAACGTGTGAAATCCACGTAGCGGCCCAAGTCGGCATCCAGCGAGACCCCGGACCTTCCCTCAAAGCGAGAATGAGTCAAGTCCTGGTCCAAGTCGAGCCCGGGCAGCGGCACGCCGGAGCCGCCGTGCAATGACTTCCTGAATTTGAGCGTCGAGCCGTCCACCTCCAGATCGGGAGTTCTGAGCTTGCCGTTGGGTCCTGACACACTCACATCTGGTCCGTCGAGGTCGATGGCATCCGTGTCTAAATACGGCATGGTTGGCTTCAAGTTTGGACCTCTCACGTCGGGGAAACGGAGGTCTGGACCCTGCGCCCCGCCATTCAGGCCCGTGTCATACCCTGCGGACACCTTCATCTGAGGCTTCCTGTATTTTATGTCTGAGGTGTTCCAGTCCATCGTCGGGGCTTTGAGGTCCACGTTTGGCGCGCCTGCTTTCGGGGTGTCCCAAGATCCTTTGACTTTTGGCGCTCTGACATTTACTTCGGCGTTGGGTCCTTTGAGCTTGCCGTGATATTTGGCGGATTTGACGTTGGGTCCGGACAACTCCACATCCGGCACCTTCAAATGCGGCTTCCTGTATTTGCCCGACGGTCTTCCGAAATCCACGTCTGGCGCACCGATATCAAAGTCTGGACCATCGATGTCTGGGCCGTTCAGGGCTGGCAGATTGACTTTGGGAAGTTTGACTCTGGGCATCTTCATTTTTGCTTTGGGTGAGCCCATGTTGATATCGGGACTGTTGACGTCGAGTCCGCCTTTGAGTTTTGGTGCTTTCAGGTTTAAGTCTGGAGTCTTGACATCCAAGTCTGGAGCACTGAGGTCCATCTTTGGCGCCTTGAGGTCGAGTTTGGGGCTCTTCACGTCCAGCTTTGGCATACTCAAGTTTGGCTTCTTGAGTTTCCCACCAATGTCTAGATCCAAGTTCGGTTTAGAACCTTTGAGGTTGACCGTGGGAGCGTTGATGTCCAGATCGGGAGCATCAAGATCTACATCCAGGTCTGGACCTTTAAGGCTCGGACGCCTCAATTTGGGTATCCTCAGCTTGCGAAACTTAAATTTAGTTTTCGGGGATCCAATGTTGATGTCTGGAGTTTTTACATCAAACTTTGGAGCTTTCAGGTCCGCGTTGGGTAAATCCAAATCTGGGCCGTCAAAGCCACCTTTTATCTTTGGAGCTTTCAGATTAAGATCTGGACCATCCAGATCTGGCAAGTCCAAATGTGGCCCTTTGAGGTCTAGTTTGGGACTTTTGAAATCAAATTTTGGCATTTTCAGATCTGGGGCGTTTATCCCACCGCGGAGATTAGGACCGCTGAGGTCCAGGTTGGGGGAGTTAAGATCCAGGTTGGGACCATCTATCTTTGGACCATCGAGGTCCAAATTTGGCATGTTCAAGTTTGGCTTTTTGAACTTTCCATCAATGTCAACATTTGGCATCCCGAAGTCAGCATTGGGACCTTTGAGTTTTAACGTGGGCGCGTTGGCGTTCATGTCCAGACCATCGATGTCTGCATCGAGGTCAGGACCTTTTAGGCTCGGACGGTGGAATTTAGGCATCTTTAATTTGGGCTTCTTCAATTTTGCCTTTGGTGAACTCATATTGATGTCAGGGGCTTTCAGATCTAATTTGCCACCTTTAAGATCTGCATTAGGCAAGTCCCAGTCGGGGCCATTCAGGCCACCTTTTATCTTTGGAGCTTTCAGGTTGAGGTCTGGACCCTGAAGATCAGGCAAATCCAAGTTTGGGCTTTTGACGTCCAGTGTGGGGGTCTTAAGATCAAGCGTAGGCATTTTCAGATCCGGTGCGTTCATTCCACCGTGGAGTTTCGGACCGCTGAGGTCCAGGTTAGGAGTCTTAAGGTCTAGGTCGGGACCGTCCAGATCAAAATCTGGCATGATCAAGTTTGGCTTTTTGAACTTTCCATCGATATCAACTTTTGGCATCCCCAAGTCAGCTTTGGGACCTTTGAGTTTTAACGTGGGTGCATTGGCGTCCACGTCCAGACCATCAACGTCGGCATCGAGGTCAGGACCTTTAAGGCTGGGACGCTTGAATTTTGGCATCTTCAGTTTTGGAAACTTAAATTTGGTCTTTGGTGAGCCAATGTTAATGTCTGGAGTTTTCATATCTAACTTGGGCGTTGTAAGGTCCGCTTTGGGCAAGTCCACGTCAGGGCTATGGATTCCACCTTTTAACTTGGGAGCTTTCACATTCAGGTCTGGGGCATGAATATCTGGCAGATCCAAATTTGGGCCTTTGAAGTCCAGTGTGGGGGACTTGAGACCGAGCTTAGGCATCTTAAGATCTGGTGCATTTAACCCACCGTGGAGGTCCAGCTCAGGAGACTTGAGGTCTGGGTTCGGGCCAACGACATGATACATGGGCATCCCTAAGTCAGCTTTGGGACCTTTGAGTTTTAATTTGGGTGCCTTGATGTCCATGTCCAGACCATCCAAGTCTGCATCAATGGCGGGACCTTGCAGGCTTGGACGGCCAAATTTGGGAATCTTGGTTTTGGGCAAGTTTACTTTGGCATTTGGTAGGTTCAAATCTAACTTGGGAGCTTTAAGGTCTGCGTCCCAGTCGGGGCCATCAAGACCACCTTTGAACTTGGGAGCTTTCAGGTTCAGGTCGGGGCCATTCAGATCGGGCATGTTCAGTTTACCTGATGGCATGTCCAAATTTGGGCTTTTGAGGTCAAGTTTGGGGCCCTTGAGACCGAGTCTGGGCATTTCCAGATCAGGTGCACCGACTCCACCTCGGAGATCTGCACCACTGATGTCCAAGTCAGGAGATCTGAGGTCCAGGTTAGGGCCATCAAGATCATAATCAGGAATCCCGAAATCAGCGCTGGGACCGCCGAGTTTGAATTTGGGTGCATCGATGTCCATGTCCAGACCATCCAAGTGTCCGTCGAGCTCAGGTCCTTTGAGGTTAGGGCGGCTAAATTTGGGCATTCTTGGAGCATCCATCTCTAAGCCAGCACCTTGGAGGTCCAAGTCAGGACCATCAAAGGCACCTTTTATCTTTGGACTTTTCAGACTCCAGTCGGTGGTATTCAGACCTCTGATGTTTGGCTTTGAAAGACTGACATCCGGACTCGAAATGTCCATGCCAGGCAGATCCCCATCAAAGTCTGGAACCTCAACAGTTGGTAAGCCAAACTTTGGCATGGAGAACTTTGGCGCTTTGTACTTTCCAGGGGGCACTTTGGAGCGAACCGCTGGGATTGGCGCGGTGAAATCCCCTCTGATCCCAGAAGCTTTGACGTCAAAGTCACCCGAGGGGCCGTCCACATCTAACGTGGACCCCCGAAGACCCGATCGGGCACTCCGACCATCCAGATCAAACCGGGGCGCATTTAATCGAGACGATGGTCCGGCCAGATGCATCGTCGGTGGCGATATGTCATAACCGTCCACATCAAATTCCGCATCGCCGTGAGAGAGGCGGTACGTTTGGAACCTCCCGTCAGTGCCTCTGAGGGCCATTGCGGCGTCCGCATCATCTCCATTGTCATAGATTCCAGAGACGAGTCCAGCTTGCGCCCGACCGCCATTGTTCAGCTGCTGCGGCACCTGAACCCGTCTGCCGGCTTTCACCTGGCCCACGCCCAGAGGCGGGAGGTTCAGGTTGGCCCCCTGTGCAAATGCTCCCGAGGCGTAGGCGGCGCGACCGGTCTCCGAGCCGGCGCTGAAACGCCGGACGAGCGCGGTGGGGCTCAGGCGTCCAAAGTCCACCCCCAGGCGAGGCAAGTCCGAGTCTCGCTTGGTCTTGCGTCTGGCGGCGTGAGGCAGTGTCTGCACAAAGTCCCTGGGGTTCTCGCCATCGGGCGAGTCCTTCCGCATGAAGCGCTTGATTTTGGCGTTGTAGAGCTTGCTGTAAGAATCGCGCAGCATCTGAGAACAGACAGACAAAAGTGCGGCGTGACGACATCGGCGGTCCGCGGGGCGCTCGGCCGCCTTCACCGTTCACAAATCCGCGAGGATGCCGCGAGGTACCGCCCAAAAAGTGCTCGCTCCGAGCAAAGTAGCGAGTGGCCTTTTGGATGATGGCATTTTGCCGCAAGCCACCCATCCGTCGGCCATTTGTTTGTGGGCGGGGCCGCCAAGAATCCCGATTGGCGGCGACGCTCGTCGAAGTGGCTACTTTACCATTTCAGGACTGACGGCCAACTGGTCCAGGTTCCCCGTGCTCTTGCTCACGTTGTTCCTGGTGAGCACTTGGATTCTGTCATCGTACGGCTCCATCAGCTTCAGGACCCCCATCACCTCCTCTTTGCTCAGTTGGTCGAACTTGATGGTGGCGCCAACCACTTCGTCCCCTGAGGAACGCAAACGGACACTGGTGGGGCGGGTCGGAGTGTTGCAAAAAACAAATTGGGGCGGGGTGGTGGGGGGCCCGGGACAAAGTGTCTGTCTCGGTCCTCAGAAGCCCCGGCCAAAATGAACTTCAAGCGGCACCCCTCGTCTTTTGGGGCCTCCGCAGATTTGGGGGTTTTGCATGGTGGACACGTGTCAGAAATTTCATGTTGCCAAATGTTCCAAAATTCACGAGTCGTTTGTGTTTTAAGACAAGTAAGTGATGGAACTTGACGGCCGTTTTCAAAAAGAGCACATTTGCCTTTCAAGGACCCCCTGAGACAATGGCCACGAGAACCCGAAAGACCAAGCTTGAAACCAAAGCGGCAGACTTGCCGTGTCAGGTGCAGAGTGGAGAGAAGAAACAAAAACAATTCCCACAAGCATTCAAAATGGCTCCTTCAAGCCCAAATGGCGGACTCTGAGGTTTTTTGCTCACGCTGCTCAGTGAATCCGGTTGAGGGGCAGAATTTTCCAAATAGCATCTGGAGACTTTTTGTGAGGGTCTGCTCATACACGAGCAATATTTTCTCGACGCGGCTGCAAAAACGTGGTTTGGATTGTGGGCGAGCGCTTCCGATTGGACGCAAAACGAGAAGGACGGCGTTTCGAACCTTCCCTCAGCTTTTGATTAGCTCCATCCATGTCGTCGATGTTGGCAATGACCAAGGCTCCCCGCTCGGATCGCTCCAACGTCAGGGCGTCCGTGAGTCTGCGCCTACTGGACATAGCGGCCTGGGGGAGTGTGGGAGGGGCTTGTCAATCGCAAGCAGGCAGATGGACTCTTTGACTTGGGACTGTTTGTTACCATTGGTCGTCACGGGTGTCGTGTCTCACTGTGACGATTGAACCTGTGGGACAGGAGGAAAAAAAATAAAAATCGGCAGTCAGTGTGCTAAAACCAATCCGGGTGCTTGATTTTTGTTTCTTAATGCAGGAGAACAATGCCAGACTGTTGTCATCTTCTGAGTCAATGAGTCTCAAAAGAAAAAAAAAAAACAAAAATTCCTTCGGCGGCAACGTACGAGCCCCGTTCAAGTTTGGGACCGTGTCTTTTTTTTCTGGAATTTTCTTGCACGCGGGAGGAGTCGCGTGTCCACCAGGTGGATCGGTTGAAACCGGTGCCGGCAGCTGATTATTGATTCTTTTTTTCCTTCTGAACTTTCCCCGAAGGTACGACTCGGGAAATGTCGTCAAAAGCGGCTCCTGTTCAATTTCAGGCACGGAAACGGGATCCGGGGCTGTTTTTTGCAAACTTCTCAGGCGACACGATTGAAGGAATTTTCTCCAAAGCCTCTTCAATTTTGGCTGCCTGGGACTTTTTGGTGGGCCCCCCTAGGACAGACATTGGTCAAAAGGGCGTTGGGGCAATTTTCTTTTTTCTCTCTTTGTGGTGGCGCTACCAAGTGTGTTCTTGGTGCCACCGCCACCACCAAATCTCAACATTTTCATTCCAATTGGTGGCTTTTCGACCGTGATGAGAAATAGCCCGGAAAAAACCCAAAACAAAGTCATTCCGTCACCATGGAACTTTGTGCGTGCGTGCGTGAGAACAAGTGAGCTGGTTTGCGCCCGTCGGCCCACGTGGGAAGGTCGGCCAGCGGCAGGAATGCGCGGCGGAGCGTCAGCGAGGAAAAACCAGTTTATCGGGAGGGAGCGCGGCGATGTTTTGGGGCGTTTCCCACCCCGGCCGCAGCCATGTAGAGTTTCGTCATTTTGATCGGCGCTCAAGTATGCCCACAATGCGCCGCGCCGAGATGAAAGAACACGCCTTGCGGTCGGAAAAAGTTCTTCTCCACGGCGTCCAGCTTTGGAGCGCTCGCGTCGGCCAAACGCGTGCGGGTGGAAACGCGAGGCTCGGCCGGAGCGGCTGCGGGCTGCGAAAATGAAAGGGAAAGGAGCGAGCGGTTGCAAGGGGATGCCCTGCCTCATTCAATTGGCTCAACATGATATTTGCGACATGCAGATCGACGGCAAGCAGCAGGAGCCAGTCGCATGTATCGACCCAGTTTGTGATGATTGCGCAATGCAATGCGCATTCAGAGGTGAGGCTCGGCCTCACCTGCCTCCCCTGACCGCACGTCCCCGTTCCCAGGCCAGGAGAAAAGGACAAAAGGAGCGAGACGGCGCCCGCCGCCCACTCCAACTGAGCCCAGGCACCCAAACGCAACACAACTCAACTCGCAAAGTCACTTGCGAAGCGGCTGCTTGATTGAGTGAGAAACGCTTTTGTTTGCCAAAAGGTCTTCAATCATGAGCTTCATTTGCTTGCGATGCATTTCGGAGGGACCGCCTCAGCCGGTGGCTGTGTGCGTGTGCGTGTGTGTGTGTTGTGAGTGCTTTGCTGCAATGATTTCTTTTTTCAGGATTATTTCATTTCTCGTCTTTTGTTGTTGCTTCGTTTCAAAGATTTCCCTTTGGTCCTCGCAAGCGATCAACTTGGCGCCCACTCTGACATATTTTTCAGACATCGTCCCGACAAACTGCGCACGCCAAAATATCTCAAGACGGACAATTTGTCAAATGACTCTTGGTTGTCCTGTTTTGCTCTGAAAGGGGTTGCTGTTGGGTTCTTTTGCTGCAAAATCACTTTTTCTTTCATTTTCACAAGGTATGGGCAAGTATCGGATGTGCCGATAGTGGGTATCGGTACAGACGCCGGTGGCCAATTTATGGCGGTTTGAAGAACGGAAACTTGCCAATGTACATCGACCATCATTGTTTGTTTTTTTAATTTTGGGGGGGCGGGGCCAAATGTTAGGTATCAAAAGTACCAGTGGTATTTATTGGTAACGGTGACGACTCGAGAATAGAGTACAGTGATCCCTCGTTATTTCACGTTTCGTTTATCACGGCTTCGGTGCATCGCGGATTTTTTTCAAACATATTCATAAAAAAAAAATAATAATAAAATTTAAGTCCGCAAACGGTCCGCGAGAAGCAGTGAAAGTCAGGAAAACAACAGCGAGTCACAGAGAGCAACATATACACGACTACATGGATAGGTCATGCACTAAGATAACTTGTACATGTTGAAATCAATTAGTATACAGCAAGTGAGTCATGTTAACCCTGGTACCTCCAACTTTACCCCTGGTACCTCCACCATTGATGACTACTAAATTGACTTCTACATGCATGGATACCATAGAAATATTTTTTATACTCATACACATGTACATGTACCTATATGGTGGGGAGGGGGGTCGCTACTTCACGGATTTTCGTTTATCGCGGGTGGTTTTGGTCCCCATTAACCGTGATAAACGAGGGATTACTGTACTCGTACGGGTTTCGGTCTGAAAAAAAAGAAAAACTCCTCCAAAACAAAACAGAAAAAGTGTGAGCGAACATCCCAAATGTTCGCACGTTCCTCAATGTGGCCGGCAGGAAATCAAAACATGACGACACGCTCAATCTGGGACCTGGTCCCAGCGTGATCCCTTTTTTTTTGGGGGGGGGAGGGGGGATTTATTAAAAAGGCACACGAGATTGCGGCGCAAACAAAGCGTCGGCGTTGCATTCCGAGCAGGTTGGAAAAGTAGCCACACCGAGTCGGACTTTTCTTTGCAGCTTTTCACTCGACGGCGATCGGCGCACGCGCAAATTCACTCGGCGGCGCAAAGTGCAACAACCTCCGCGACGGCACAACACCCGGCCGGGACGTCCTTTCCGGAACGCGGCAACAAAATCGCAACTGACCTGACGCACCATCGGCGTGCGTGCGCGGGAATCCGTCGGTCCGTCCGTCCGTGTGTGCGCGCGCGCGCGTCTGAGCAGGAATGCGGGCGGCGGCGGCGGGGAACAGGTGGACCACATGAGCGCCTGAAAGCGGACAAACGGGTTACACCCACGTCGAACGGGCCACGCCCCTCAAACACATGCACGCACGCACGCAGCCACAGGTGGTTAAGACACGCCCCTTCAGGTGAGCGAGGTGACAGGGGATGCACGCACACACTGCGCGTGTGATTCTTTGCGTGCGTGTATGACTGCACGTGACGGTGGCGTGTGCACGTTTGCGTGTGTGCGCCTTGTGTGAATGTTTCTGTCTGCGCTGCATTCGGGCGTCAAGGTGTCGTGTACATTCAGTAGTGGGCGTGTCTCGCCGTGCGCCTTTCGGTGTGCGTGTGTCATGCGTGTCTATGGGACAAGTCATCTGGTTTGGGGCGTGCGTTTGTGCGTGTGTGAGAAAGGGCCACACCCCGGCGGGTGTTAATTGCGGGCGTTGACGGTGAGTCAGCGCAATGGCGCGAGACGCACGCCACGGCTTATGTAACTCGGCGCGAAACGTCGCACGAGCGGCGGCAAGGCGAGCAAGACTTGAAGCCGCACGCATGGCGGCCGACGTGGGCGCGAGACGGGACCTTTGCAAGACTTTTGCTTTTGTGCGGAGTCGTCAAACTTGACCGCCGCACGTCATGAGCAAAACTGGAATGGCGTTGAAATTTGGTGCAACTCCGCATCAATATTTGGGCGGGGCCTTTTTTTCCGGTTGCTCTCCTCATGCTGGGCCTGCCTGCCAAATTTCAGGTTGTTCAGTCACACCGGCTTCTGGGTCGCATTTTTTTT
>CAAKHF010014326.1:0-17357 GCA_901007745.1 Hippocampus kuda
ACTTTAAAATGGTACATGTGAGCTACGATAGTTAACAGGCTGCAAAAGTGCATCGCATGCCTCAGTTTCAGGCTGTTTCTCATCATGGCGTGCGTGAGTGTGTGTGTGTGTGTGTGTGTGTTTGTGTGTGTGTGTGTGTGTGTGTGTGTGTGTGTGTGTGTGTGTGTGTGTGTGTGTGTGTGTGTGTGTGTGTGTGTGTGTGTGTGCGCGCGGGGTACACACATTCTAATGTTTTAAACGTAAGAGACTCACGCATGACGAGAAAAGCAGTTCTTACTGGTTTTATTGTATTTCATGTGCCCAATACAGCACATCACACAGTCAACACAGTACATGTGATATTTCCTTCCCCAAACCAGATGTCTGTTATAGTGCCAAGACTAACCGATGAAAGGCAGCATGTTTCCACAGGCCATCCTGAGTGCTAAAATAAATGTAAAATATGTCTACATGTTTGAGGGTGGTATAAGCAAGTCTGTGGTGTTGCCAACTTTGCGACGTCTCTATATTTAGTGACTTCTGCATCCCCTCTCGCATCTATTTTTCAAGAGAGACTCGCCACAATGCCAACAGTGGCCCCCATGTTTGCAACATTCTCATTTCCTGCACAACACAGGGATGAAGGTCAGGAAGATCTGCCCTTATAATACACACAATGTAATCTTCAGTGCTTTGTGGGTTTTTTGAAAAAACGGTATTTATTAAAAAACAAATCATAACAATTAAATTCAAAAATAAAACAGCCAATGCAAATGCTCGTTTGCGGGGCAGCACCGATGTAAAATGGTACGTGTGAACGCTACAGGGTTAAAAATTTGCTCCGGAGCAAATGCTTGTTTGCGGGGGGAGTAGTCTCACTACGCATGAGTAGAGTTGATTACGTACGGCTAGAATGCGTTGCCTTCGTGCTCTGTTGTACTTCCGTCATCTTTACTTTTGTAGGAGACTGGACTGTCTCGGAGTTGTTTGTGTAGTTTGTTCCTCTGTTGTGTGTTCACAACCCCCCCCCCCCCATAGAATTTATTTTGTTGATTTCCTCTCTTGATTTTCTGTTTGGCGCATTATATGTTTGCTTTTCTGAGTGTCATTGACGTCATCGTTGATTTACGTTTTCGGGGGCGGTCTTTGAACGCCTCTCGAGCAGAAGGCACGAAGACCGAGAAGGAGAAGGACGTGCCTGTACAGTAGTTGCTTGAGTTGTGTATGTTTTAAAAAGAACCAACACGACAGCTCTTTGTTTTGTGTCGTTTTGCCCCGCTGCAGAAACTGCCGTGTGAACGCAAGTGGAGCTGCACCGGGGTAACACGCTCAGCGGCTTGCACGCGTGAACGCTTCACAAAATTTGCTCCGGTGTAAGATATATCGCAACAAAATACATCAGTGCAGCACCGGAGCAAATGTGTGCCGTGTGAACACCCCTTATAGCACCTCTTACGAGTCTTTGTTCATCTTTCGAGCAAGCCACAATACAGTGATTCCTTGCTATTTCGTGGTTCGTTTATCCTTAATTCATTATGTGTCTATTTCCAACGGTGATGTTCCTTCGCCAAAGTCTGCAGGCAACGTCAACTGCTGTCCACTCTCTTTCTAACCCTCTAACCCTTGTGTAACTTCAAAAGTTGCAATGCATAAGATGAACTTGGCTTTTTGGGGGGAGTTTTGACATATGCCCTGTAAGTGTCTTCACTGTTCATATTCTGAAAACTCTAAGTACCCTGGACATGTCTTGACAGTTTGTCATTCTAAATGGATTCCAAAGACTTGTGCTCAGACAGTAGGGGAGGAGCCGGTTTGAAGAAGGGGAGTTATTTAATTATTCATCCATCAGGCTATCCAGGCTTTTCATCTTAGCATGTATCTGCTTGCTTGAAGTGATACGAATAAATCACTGGGTGTCTCACATTCATCTGCCAGCTGGCTACAGACTCTTTCTGCTTGTTCTCTTGTCCATTTTAGTTTTCTTGTCATCATCAGTTCCCATCTGCATTGACATTGTTGATTCAGGGACAGCATGGCAATTGGGAAATTTGGGACAACTCTCAATCCATTGGTCTACCCCTGGCCAATCTGGTCTAGCGATTTTGTTGTTTTTGTTTTTAAAACAGGCCCAAATTCCTACATAATGGGTATCTTAAAGCGGTGGACCATACATCATCACACGATCATTTTTTTCACGGTATTGAAGACACAACACGGCACGGCTGGTCCAAAGTTTGTCAAGTTGACTCATAAATCAGAAATGTTAAAAATGAATGGAGTGACCGGTAGGTATACTTTTCTGCTCTTGCAGAAGCCGTCTGAAAACCATTGTGTGTCTGTCATGTTGCAAGACCGTGACATCATTATAACCAAACTGAGAGCCCAAAATCGCAGAGCGTCATGACTGATGAGTAGAGGTGTCACAACTAATCGATTATCAAATTAATCGGCAATCAATCTTAATAATTGAGTAAAGAGCCATGGTTTAACTTAAAATAGTCCAAACCCTCTTATGCTTCATTGAAAGCTCAGTGTTGTGTTTAATCAAGGTGAGGCATTTGCAAACATATGCTTTAACTGTGGAAACAACGACAAAACCAATACATGAATGAGTGAATCAATGCTTCTCATGTGATACAGTATATATATGTTATATGTAACATATATATTGTATATGTACACTTAGATGCAGAATAAAACTGTATTCAATTACAGTATTCAGTTGATTGACGGAATAGTCGATAGAATAATCAATTATAAAAAAAGAAATCAGATATTGGCAACACTGCTTAGGAACAAATAAATGTTCCTTCCAGATAGTGTCGATTTTGGTGCAATATAAACAAGCATTTAATGTGCCAAATGCTGCCGCCGAGGTAAGGCAAACAAAATCACATTTCACTTGAAATGTGCATCTACCTGTTCTAAGGCAAATTAAGTCAAACTGTCAAGTGAAATTTGAGAGCTGGATTAATTTGCCGAGGACACGGCAGTAAATTGACACACAGGAAGGTCTGAAGCACTTAATATGAGCGTAAATAAGCTTGCTGTAATCAATCTTCACAAAAATGTACGTGGGCATCTCGACTTATGCCTACATCAACCCGACAAAATAACAGAATGATTGCACCAATATTTTAGATTTTATGGATGATTTTTTTTTGGGGGGGCACTCAGAGTTGGAAGTGAGCTCTAAGTCAAGATGCAAACATAAATTTGATGGCAATTAATAGCAATTTTTTGGAGACTAAATGACATTCTGCTTGATTATGCAACATTATGCGTTGAAAACTGTCCATGGTGCAATCACAGTAAGGCAATTACGTTGGCGTGAGCAACTGAAGAGCCATTTGAACCCGTATCATAAAAGTAACCATGGGAGCCACTCACCCGTGGGACATCTATAATGAAGATCAATATTCTTTTCATTTCTTTCTTTTTATTTCCGAGTTTTATATCAGCTTGTCCGCCATATTGGATATGGCCATCATACTAGCCATAAAATCATATTCAAAAAATTGATTCAGACTTACATATTAAAATCTAAAGCAATGGTTTATTATGAGTCTATTTAGTTCTGCCTTGATGATACACCTGCAAGAAGCAAGTGAATGAGGCCTCTTCACAAATCACTTCACTTTGCCACATCCAGTACAGCTGGGGCATCAATGCACTCAAGGTGGGGTCAATGAATTTGCAGTGTAAATGCTGACTGCGGTTATACTGGCCAGCTGTTGTCGCAAAGAGCACCACTCAAGAGAAATCACGGTAGCATCAGAAATATGGAGGGAAGTGTCTGTCGGGTGCAATAGTAGCAATTCATTTGCTCGAATAAGGTCGAGGTCTGGAGACAGGTCTGCATTTCCAGCCATGTTGTAAAAGTAAAACTACATTTCACTTGTAAAGTCAACATCCAATAGCATTCAAATTACTTACAGCTTCTGTTTTTATGAGCTTTTTTTTAGCACTGCTTCTGAAAGGCCAAAGGCCAAATCTGTCTTATGAAAGATATTCATGATTGGGTGAAGGCTGAGGGCTTCATACATCTCTTATTCTCCCCCTGAACTTTATTATTGTTATCATAGTTTCTTCCTCACACTTTTTTGACGTGCTACTCTGATTCTCACCATTTCAACTTCAATATATTCCAAAATTTCACGCCATCAGAGCTTCCATTTTTCTCATTCAAAAAAATGTTCACGCAAAATTTCCCCATTCATTCCTAAATGCACATTTAACATTTCACATTTACATCATTCCAATTTGTAATTCAAAACATTTAGCTCATTCAGTTCAATTTGGAAAGTATTATCAAAATACCAAAAACTCCCACTTACCACCATTAAAATACCTACAAAGTATTCATAATTTCTGATTTTTTTTTTTGGGGGGGGGGGTTCTCCTTTAATTTGTACAATTTTTGACTGATTCAAACTGTTCCAACTTTAAATTGTCCACCTTATGGCTACTGATTCCCCAAATTCCCACTTACCAAATATTCAACATTTTCTCCATGAAAATATCCACAAGCAAAATTTAATTAAAATGTTTGTGTTTTTCTGATCTACCGTCGACATTTTTTTTTACCATTTTAATCTGTGCCAAATTTAAACTCCCAAATTTCATGTTATTCAGGGCAACTATTTTTTCTTATACCAAAATTCTATTTCTTCAAAAGGTTTTCGACCAAAATTCACCATTCATTTCCACTGGCAAATTCAACATTTGACATTTATATTATTCCAGTGTGAAATTCAAAATATTCAACTTATTTTGCTAACCTTGGTAAGGCTTTTCAACGTTCCGAAAATTCCCACTTACCAGATATACTATTTTTTTTATGATTAAAATACCCACAAAATATTCTAAATGTTTGATTTTTTTTGTTTTTCTCCTCGAATGTCTCCAATTTGTGACCAATTCAAACTGTTCCAGATTGAAACTGTTCTGCTTATCCCTACCAATGCGAACAATTCCGACATACATAACATTTTACCCATTAAAATACCCACAAAATATTCAAAACGGAAAATATTTTTTTGACCGATGAAAGACCATTACAACTTTAAACTGTTTTCAACGTTTTTAATTCCAAAAATAAAACAGGATTTAAGGTTTTTTATTTTTGTTGTTGTTTTTGTCTCATTCTATGTCATTTAATATTATTTCACATCATTGAAAATCATGTCAAATTATTCTTTAAATTTTAATTCAGCTTCTCAGCCTTCACACGCAATTTGTCCAGTAATTACATTCTTGAGTTTTAAATTATTAACATGCCATTTTCTAAATAGCTCACTGGGCTCAGTTAAATGCCAAAATGTTTGGAATTCTCTTTTAAGCAAGTTTCACATAAGCCTACCACAAGTACCACCCTTTCTCACCTAATGATCTCCTAATTATCCACCACTTTATGTGTGTAGCCAGCTCCATTTGTATATATGTATCACAGGGTCTGTGTGTGTGCCCTGATTTTTTTTTTCATCTACCCGCTCTCCAGCTCACGCATGCAATCAGCCCCAAAGCCCAGCCAACTCTGATGTGGTGGGCCTGGACTTGGCCTCCTATGGTTACACCCTAGTATACACCTGTCAGCCAGGATACTTTCTTTCCGGGGGTTCAGAGCATCGCTTCTGCCGCTCTGATGGCAGCTGGACTGGGAAGGTGCCCGTGTGCAGAGGTAAGTTGCCTGCAGAGATGTCCAATGCCAGATGATTGAGTTGATGCCACTGAGTAGATGGAAGTAGAGAAAGCCATCCAGAGCAAATTTACATTTATCAGCGATGAGTGTTTACATTCAGTGTCAGTTTTGTCATGATATTCTTGTTATGCCTAATTGTCAAAAGAGAAGTGTGAACTCTTCATACACAAGAACAATGCCATCTGGAATTGGTTCTCCCTGACCTCAGCAAACGCCTCTCATGACTGAGTTTTTATCTCGGCTATCACTAAAGCTGCATTGCGCTTGGCCTGTCGATAACCATCAGATGGCTCCGGAGTTACACTATTCAAAAAGGCCTGATCGGACTCATTCTTAAGCCTGATGAAATCCCTTACTGCTGATATCCATCAACAGGTTTGTGGGATTGCTGCCATAACAGGCAATGACCACTTTACCTACACCAGTCGATTGCCACAACAATGATGGTGCGGAAAGCGGTCCACTGTGACTCAATATCCCCAGATGTTTTCAAAGTCCTGCTGGAGGTGGGAGTTGAAACTTCTTACCACATTGGCCTAGCAGACCCAAACATTTTGTGAGGGTCTGCTAGGCCAATGTGGTAACTTCCCTCACTATCTGAGCAAACACACCACCAGGTGGTAATCAGTGCAGAGCTCCACATTTCTCATCACCCGAGTGTGTAAGACATACAGTCCCAAGTTGGATGAGATGTCCACAAGTTTGATCATTTGCAGCCGAGGCTGTCCGGGTACGAAGTGCCCACCTGAACAACTTTACGCTTAAACATGGTGTTTGTTATGAACAATCTGTGACAAACACGGATGTGCAATAGCAAATCACCACTCAGTTTAAAATCTGGTAGATTGTTGCTCCCAGGCACACCCTTCCAGGTCAGTCATTGCCCACATGTGTTCTCCAGCACCCACTCCAAGGACTCCAAGAGGGTGGATACACTGTATTGCTGTTTGATACTTAGACACAAACAACAGTCAGGACCACCCCCAAACCCCCAAACCCGAAGGCTGAGGGAAGCTACCCTCTTGTTCACCGGTGGTACAGCCCTATACAGTCACTTTGCTGGGGGGCAATAAGTACGCCCATATATCCTAGGCACCTCTCACCATGGAAAGAGTGGTAGTGAGTCCAGTCCCTTTCAAGAAGATTAGTACCAGAGCTCAAGTTGTGTGTGGAGGTGAGTCTGATTATATCTTAGAACATCTCAACCTCATACACCAGCTTGAGATATTCCCTGCCAGAGTGGTGACAGTCCACGACCCTGGAGCTAGCTTCAGTAGCCAGGAATCAGACTGCCAATGTCCCCACTTTCTTCTGCCGCACAGCTCACTCTGCACCTGATCACTTTGGCCCCTTCCATGTTTCCATTTCGGCCTGAACACCACTGGGCCCCCTTGGTGCGGGCCTGGCCACCAGGTGCTCGCCATCAAGCCCAACCTCCAGGCCTGGCTGCAGGGGGTGGGAGGGGAGGGCGATGACTACATCTGGGCAAGGCAGACTGAGGACTATTTTTATTTTATTTATTTATTTTTAAATTCAGGGATCATTTGATCCGAGCTTTGTCTGGTCCTTTGCCTAGGACCCGTTTGCCCTGTGTGACCCGACCAAAGTCATAAAACCGCAGACAACTTAAATTTTTGGATCATTGGAACCCACAAAGCCCTGGCGATGGATGGACTTGATGAAACCGAGCTTAATGCTTAAAACCACAAGTTTGTGGCATAAACTACTACAATTAACCCTAATATCATCTCTTTGTTACTATATCTACCCAAGATAACGCTTTTGAATATTCTCACTTTTCACTTTAGCATGATTCTTTCCTTAATTCAAATAAGAATTTTTAACCAATTATTGTGACTAGTTCCCAAAATATTGTCGGCAATATTCTGAAAGACGAGCCTTGTGGAGGTGTCTTAAAACTTAATGCATATTTCGCATCAAGTAGAATTAACTGTGTAACAACAAACTTCATAATTGCACACAAAAGCTTTTGGAAGTGGGCGGCCCGGTAGTTCAGTGGTTAGCACGTCGACTTCACAGTGCAGAGGTTCAATTCCAGCTCCGGCCTCCCTGTGTGGAGTTTGCATGTTCTCCCCGGGCCTGCGTGGGTTTTCTCCGGGTGCTCCGGTTTCCTCCCACCTTCCAACAACATGCTTGGAAGGCTGATTGAACACTCTAAATTGTCCCTAGGTGTGAGTGTGAGCGTGCATGGTTGTTTGTCTCTGTGTGCCCTGCGATTGGCTGGCAACCAATTCAGGGTGTCCCCCGCCTACTGCCCGAAGACAGCTGGGATAGGCTCCAGCACCCCCCGCGACCATAGTGAGGATAAAGCGGTTCGGAAGATGAATGAATGAATGAGCTTTTGGAAGTACTCTCATTACAACTTTCAGCCAAATCCATGCAGTTCATAGTTCCCCAGAAATACTGTTACTTGTAAAATATACTGGTGAAATCATGTGATTATCTTTCAGTGCCTTTTACCACAACAAATTTGTTATATTTTTGAAGTTACATTATGGGTTTCTTGAAATTGTCTGAAAATTTGAGGGGCTTACTTTGTATTTGTTCCTTTAAAAAGAGTGAATATGTTTATCATTATTAACTAAACAGTTATTGTCAATGTATGCTAATTAGGGCCTTTCAATGAATACCTTCATAACAAACTAGTTCAAAATCAAATTCGGCATTGCCAATTACATTTACATTTTTCTAGAAATATGTTTAGAATTAATGAGGCTATACTCTTGTACTCTAATTTGAAGGTGCTTTTTTTTTTTAAACCAAATTTTTGATCGGCAATATAACACAAAGGGTTCCCCAAAAGACTTTTTTTTTTTAAATCTCATAATGAATTATACTAAGGTTGAAGATGCCGTTCCAACCAAAATTAATTTGGACAGATTTTATTTTGGGGGAAATCCTGTCTTATTGCAAGTGGTATCTAGATGTACCTCTACTTACGAAATTAATTGGTTCTGGAAGAAATTTTTGTACATGGAGACGCGTTGTCCATGCAAATGCCTCAATTCATTCCAAGCCCCCCTAAAATTCAGACATAAATGTTTCCTAAAGCAAAAAAATACATCAAAATATGTAACAAATACATGTTACAATTAGATTATTGCACAATAAATGAGAGTTGTGCATAAGACTTCAGAATGGCGCCGCGTGAGCTGCTGCCTTTCCAGCAGCTCCTATATTTTGTTGTTGTTCTTCTTCCTTTTATAACTTTGCTGCTGTGAATTGGGAATTTCTCCATTGCGAGACTAATAAAGGTTTTCTTATCTTATCTTAATGTAAAGAACAAAGAATAAAGACTAAAAATGATGGTCATTTAACTTTTAACTTTGTTAGTTTTAACTTAGTTTTTTGCCCTCTTTAGTTCATGTTCTCTCTCACAGGTGGTTTTTGCCTGGCATTTTGTGAAGAACTGATCCAAGGACGTTTGTTTTTGTCGGCTTTTAACACACCTTCGAAAATGTCCAAGGCAAACAGCAGCATAGTGGGCCATTGCCGGACTTGTGAACACTTTTCACTTTTCACATTTACGTAAAACTATCGGAACGCCTCATGGCCCAAGAGGCGAATGACGAGGACGCTGCATAAACACATATCTATACACACACACACACACATTCACAATTGGTAGAGGTTCCTCTTAGCCAATGGGATGCCAGGCTGATGCTCAGTAATAGCCAGTGGCAAAAGCAGTTATAAGTATGTTGCGTTCAGGAACCTCAGAGCTGCGACGCATCCCAAACTGTATTTTTACCTTTCGAATTTTGAAATTTCTTTTGTAACAAGAGGCAATATTTTCCTGTTGCAGTGTTTCGTAACTTGAAAATTTCATATGAAGAGACATTCGTAAGTAGAGGTACCATTATATTCTACTTAGTTGATTTTCCAAATCAACATTAATACAAAAATACAAGAAAATAAATCATGAAACATAGTACTAAATTGCCTCGGCTGGTGTGTGAAATACTGTACTAGTATGAAAGAAATATTAATTTTGATTGCCAAAATATAGTTGTCTTGTTTGACAAATACTGTGTCACAACAGAGTCAAATTCCAAAAAGAAATAACAAAGAAAAGTTTCAGATGGGCAGTGTGTTTACTTTTCTTGCCTTCTCTGGCTATGACGTCTGGATGCAATGAATCACTCCATCTTTGTGACATGTTTGTCTTCTTCTGCAGCTGGATCCAAGTCACAGGAAAAAACTGTCAAATTAATACCAGGGACACCAAGCCCAAAAATAAATGGTGAGTCATGAATTCTACCACCTTTTTCAATTTGGGTCATCTGTCCTCTGCAACTGTAAGTTTATCTCCTTATACATTTTTTTGTGAAATCTTGTCTCCAGGAAATAAAACCACACTGATGTGTTCAACCAATCAAGGAATAAATATAAACTTTCCACATATCAAGCATGTTAATTGGTTAGATTTGGTGCATATTATTTTATATGTTGCCCGTTTATGTATGTAGCATATTGCTGGCATCGGGCAGAAAAATTGGTAGATTTCAGTTTTGTCCCTAGCCAACTTCTGGTTGAACACTCAACCTGATATTTTTCTAATTATGTCTGATGTAAAGCTATTTTTGGGCCAATTTTCACTCAGGCACCAACCTGCTCTGTGATATTTTTAATAGTACACATGCAACATTAATTATAGCCTCAATAATATACATACAGTAACTGAAGGATACGTATTCTAGTGTGTGTTCCTCATGGCAATGGCCATGAGATTACAAACACAAATTCAAGGATACTTTACATTCTGGTTACAGGGCGTTTACTAAATAAAATGGTAATCACGACAGGATACATGCATAGTATGTGGGAAATAAATAGGGAAGTATATAAAAAAAAAATGTGGTGAGGTTCTCAGATGTAGGTGATGGTGCTCATTTTTTTGGTGCACCGACCTCACGTATGAACATCAAGATTTACAGCACATCAGGGCACAGTAGAGCCCGCGAGAGACATCCGGCCTGTCCACAATCTCTGTAGCCTCAAACTAAAACGTCAAGTATGCGCTGCTTTTATTTTCATGGGCATGCATGTCAGCAGTGTAAGCAAACAAGAACAGCGACTTAAGTTTCTGTGTCACCAACTTAAATATTTTAGCGCTGTTATAGATTATTTCTGTGACCATTCTCGCAACTTTTTTTTTTTAATACTAACTGTACCAACACCAACTGTAGCCCTTATGTCAGCAATAATCTCGTGTTAGCAGCAGTCTCATTTCCCGCACGGTGGCGGGAAGAGAGAAATAAGACCTTGTAATGATTTGGTTGTCAGAACAACAGCTAATGCTGTCGTGCACTGGTGTCAAAGTCAAGGCCCAGGGGCCAGATCTGGCCCACCACATCATTTTATGTGGCCTGCGTAAGCAATTCGAGCATGTCAACTTCCATGATGCTTAATATTTTCATGTCTAATGTAATAATTACAATATTTAAACAATCCATTATTCTTGACTTCTGATGTCAAAACTAGTTTTCCATCTATTTGTAGCTTGCTGTGTATCTAATATGTGGAGGTGGTTCAACATTGATATGCTTTCACAAAATTCAGTCATAACGGCCCTCCAAGTGAAACCGTAACAACAAATTGGCCCGTGACAAAAATGAGTTTGACACCCCTGCAGTAGTGTTTTGTACTCATAATGTCAGTATATTTTTAAAATATCTACAAAAAATATCTGTGTTAATGGTGCACTGCTCCCCCCTACTGAGATGTCGGCTTCCGTGGCCTCACGACCTCTTCCCACGCCCAAGTTTTTGCCATCGGCGACCGCTGAAGCAGCGTTCCGCTTAGGCAGCAGGTACCCATCAGCTGCCTCTGGGGTCCCACAGGACATAAAGTCCTAATAGGACTCCTTGTTCAGCTTGACAGCATCCCTTACTGCCGGTGTCCACCAACAACACTGATTGGACGCCTCAACAATAGAGGCGCGGAACATGGTCCACTCAGACTCAATGTCCCCTGTTCTTCACGACAAATGTTTTTATTATTTATTTATTTATATTTCAATGAATTAATTCTTGGATTAACTAGAGGAGTGCAAGCAAGTTGCGGTATTTGGGTATAATATATACAAGTATGAAACTTAGGTTGGGTGGCACGATGGCGGACTAGTTAGCACGTCATCTTCACAGTGCTGAGGTGCAGGGTTCGATTCCGGCAACGGCCTTCCTGAGTGAGTTTTCTCCGGGTATTCCGCTTTCCTCCCACATTCCAAAAATATGCATGGCAGGTTAATGGAACACTCTAAATTGTTCCTCGGTGTGAGTGAAATCGCGGAGGGTTGTTCGTCTCTGTGTGACCTGCGATTGGCTGGCAACCAGTTCACGGTGTCCCCCACCTACTGCCAAAGACAGCTGGGATAGGCTCCAATGCATCTGCAACTCTTGTCAGGATAAGCAGATGAGAAAATGGATGCATGAGTATATTTTCACATTAAATGAACATGCAGATCTGATTGTTCTGTATAAAGGACAACTTCATTTAACATCTTTAACAATAAACAACTTTGCCGAAGGTTTACATCATCTTTTTCATCATGCTGCACAATGATCAGTAATTTTTTGAACATAAGGAGATTTATCATCGAGTTTTGGAATAAATCAGGCAGCAGCACTTTTTTTGGTCTGTCCTCAATAACCCTTTCAGGGGCAGCGGTTACTACAGTGGACAGCTTATCATGTTATCAGGTTACTGGGTGCATGAAAGGGTTAATTTCCACAGCAAACAACGCTGTTGTCACGTTGCGAGGTGGTGGTGGACCCCAAAAAGCAGGCAGGAGAGAGGAGCAGGGTGGATTTGAAGAAGTGTATTTAAAACAAACAAAACTAAATCCAAAACAAAGACCAAAGTAACAAACAAAAAACCATGACTTAAGATAAAATGTAACAACAACCAAAACATGACTAAAACAAACCTAAATGCAGCAAACAAACGAACATGACAGTAGCTAGAGCAAGCAATGACCCGACAGTGAGTGTTCGGGCTGGGAGTCCTCTTATAGCCATAATTACCCAATTACCAACAGGTGTGCAGCTGCAGGGGTAAAAGCCCCACAGTGCCACCTGTTGGTCACAAACCGAAACGTAACAGCTGTTGATTCTTCAGGTTTGTTGCCGTTTGTATTGCATTGCGCTGGTCGAATTGTCATGTTCACGTTCTATTTTACCCTATAAAGGGCAACCCTTTTGTCAAGATATCTCCTTTCTTGCTTTACGTGGAAATATTTATATGAATGAATTATGCACATTTGTGTGCCTACTACACAGGCTTGAAAAATGAGGCCCCATGTCTGTGGACATTGTCATCCAAAAGTCACTCTTGGCTGTTTCTGGTCAGAGCAGAAGGTCAGGGTATCATGCTACATGTATAATTAATTTGTCAATACTTCTTCTCAAACTCAAATAGTCTAATAAAGGAGAAAAATAATAATATGTCGATGATAATTTAGTCGGAAAGCAAGCACAACATCTGGACTGATTTTCCAGCGATGTGTCACTGTACCTCAATGAACTCCACTTGCATGTACAAATAAGAATATATGGAGTATTCTTCCTCCATTAACACAATGGAGATACGGTGCAAAAATCTTTTTTCATAGCAGTTTGCATATTTGAGCCTCTGCTTTTTATAAATTGATATATTAATTACTTACTCAGAACTGTTTTCTACCAATTACAGTCAATCCTGCTAAATTCTCATGAGAACAGGCTCTTGTATTATGTTAAAAATGATTGTACTCTGGGATCCAGGATTCAATGGTTTGGTAATTGAGATGAAAACGAAGAGAAAATGGCAATTCATTTGAATTCAAGGAGCATGTGCGATACAAAACTTTTGATTTACACAGGGAATTCTAAAACAACAATGAGCTCTCTCAGTATGTGCTGGGCGATTAAGCCTCCCTCTTCTTTCCACTGATGGTCCTTACTTGCGCTGCTCTGTACTGATTCATACTTAAGCACATTTGTGTGGGTTATTACTGGAGGTGAGTAGAGTAGCTAAAAATAGTACTCAAGTAGGAGTATTGCTAAGGAAGTCAAACATGATCCCTTGAATAAGGGTAAATAAAAGTCCGGTGAAAAAACTCGCGTGACCAAAAAGCTAAAATCATCACATCATATTTCAAAAACGAAAAACAATATCACACTTGAGCTTGGACACAGATGTTGTACATACCCACACGTTTATATTTCATGTTTTAAGTGCCCAATGCGGCTACCACCAGCAGCACAGACAACATCAAGCAGATATGGAAATTCCTCTGCTGAGGCACTTTTTCATTCAGATACGATTTTAAGATGAGGTGGAGTTTTTTTAGAGATAGATAGATGGACGGACAGAGGTATAGCAAGCATATTTGGGCATTGACGCGATTTTCAGCATTCCTGTTCTGTACCACAATGGATTTGAAATGAAACAAACAAGATGTGCTATAAGCGTAACTTTAATTTTAGGGTATTTACAACCAAAACAGGTGAAAGGGTGTAGGAATTACAACAGATTTCTTACCCCCTCCATATTTCCAAGGGACCAAAAGTACAGTCAGTAAAATAACAAACATTGCATTCAAGGACAGTCTGAAGTCTTGATTACTTTGTTGCAAATCATTTGCAATCAAGGACAGCCTGAAGTCTGTCAGCCTGAAACCAGATGCTGGGTTTCATCTCTGCTGATGCCAGGTCTTTAGTTCCTGCTTGTTCTTTGGTCATTGTCCTTTTATTTTTGTCTTCTGCAAGTGAAATGCATGTTCAATCAGATTCAGGTAAGGTGATTGGCTGGGCCATTGCAGAACATTCCACTTCAATGCCTTGAAAAACTCTGGTTGCGTTTGTTCAGTTTTGAAGAAGTTGATTGAATATGAGCAGATAATATTGTCTGAAACATTTCAGAATTAATTCTGTTGCTTTTGCCAGCAGTCGCATAATCAATAAACACAAGACGTCCAGTTATTTCCCTTCTCCATACTTATCTCTTTCCATCATTTTGGTTGAATCTGAATCTGAATCTGAATAAGATTTCATGGCTGAGTTTGTAAAACACACAAAGAAGGTGCCTTCCCAGTTACAACCTGTCCAAAGAAACATAAACAAAAATAATGACCAACAGAGGGAGACAAAATGAGAAGCCGAGCGGTTCGCTGTTTAGTGGCCCAAGATCTTAGATGTGAACAGAAAAAACGAGAGGGGAAGAGAGGAAAGGAAGCATGGCTTGAGCCTGAGAAAAAGAAAACCTGAACACATGCAGCATACATTCAAAAGACATGTTAGACTGATCTCAAGACTTTACATGTAGTGAATGGGGAGGGTGGATGGTGGAAACGCAACCAGTCGGATGAGCAGCTCAGTCCATTTGAGCATTCCGCAGCTCAAGTTTCATCATGGGGATAACAGGGATGCGTACGTGTGATTATCATGAATGTGTATGCATGCCCAGTCCGCAGCTACATGGGCAAGCTTATGGTCTCCATTGAGACATCCCTGGCATACCTGTCTCGTACCAGGGAATGAGGGTAATGGTTATTACCCTCATTATTTTTCATCCAGGGGAAAGTACCATTTGCTCTTTGTCTCATGTGTCCATAAGATGTGCCAGAACCGGACAGGCTCTTTTGGATGTTTCATGGCAAACTCTAATCTGACCTGTTTTTGAGGCTAATCAATGGTTTACATCGGGGTGTCCAACTCCGGTCCTCAAGGGCCCCTATCTAGCATGTTTTCAATGCATACCTCCTCCATTACATCTGATTCAAATGATCAGGTTGGCTATCAGGCTTCTCAGAGCTTGCTGATGAAGTGACCATTTAAATAGACAACTAAAACATGCTGGATAGTGGCCCCCGAGGACCAGAGTTGGACACTCCAGGTTTACACCTTTTAGTGAAACCTCAATTTTTCTTTTGGGGAGTTAATCTCGTAATTGCCCAATTGCACAGTTTGATATGCGGCCTCAACTGCGTATATAATCATCATTCAACTTGGCTTGAGTCAATATTTTTGTTATTGTTGTTATAATGTAAAATGTCATTTGAATCATTGAAATTTTGATTGGGTGAATATTGTGTTTCCTTATTTCTGTCAAAAATAATGCATCTCTTTTCCACAAGTTCCTGAGGACGTCTTTGCCCCTGATTTCCTGTGGAAAGGCTCCTATGATTACAAGGGACAGAAGCAGCCAATAATGATGACTGTCACAAGCTTTAATACTACAACAGGAAAAGTGAATGTAACTTTAAACGACAGTAGCATGGAGTTTCTACTCTCTGGTGAGCCATCTATAAATCATCTGTTTCCGCCATCCTCCCCTTTCCTCTCATCACTGCATCTGTGTGTCACTTCTATTTATTTCAGGGGGACCGGTATCAATCAGTCAATCACAAAACGATCTCATGCATGAGAGTGGAAATTACTTATTGGCTCTAAAGACGGATGTATTAGTTCGCATGAAATGACTGACAAGCTGCTCACCGAAGTGTTCACACATCTCGACTGTTTTCTCATTTTTCCTTGCCTTTTCCTGCCTTGTTCACAGAGGCATGCAAATGTCTCTCTGGCCAGCAGCATTAAGGCTTTCATGTTGGTCATTCTGTTGGCATGTGGCCCTGAGGAATGCCTTGGGAGAAATTTCTTTTTAGACTTGTGGATGAAGTGATTTGATTTTATATCTCAAGGTTCATGTTGACCTCAGAACTCCTCTTGGCCTTGCTATTGAATTAAAAAATTGATAACAGTATGCTAACATTTTAAATGTGTAACTTGATAGATATGATGATTTCATCGCCCTTGTTGCCTCTGGTATTTTCTTCCAAAGGGGTGTACAAGCACCAGGAGGCGAGGTTGACACTTCTGCTAGACCACAGGAAAGCGCTGGCCCACAGCTCCCTGAGTCGGCTTATGGTGGAGACCTGGTCAATGGAAGGATTTGTAAGATCACACACAAATCAGTAGAAGCTAACCAGTGTCATTCTAATAGTTTGGAACACTAAAATGTCCCCAGTATGATTGGAACATAGAGAGTGAATGTGCAGCACATGCCTGACGTACCTTTGAGCAAGGCACCCTAGCCATGTGTGTTGGGAAGATGCCCCCAAACCCACGGTGGTCTGAGTAGTTTGTGCCCACTATGAAAATGCATCGGTCAAATTTTGTGGGCTGTAAAAAGAAAATGTGTGCGTATTTATCATGTGGATCACTCTGGACTATATGGCTAGATTTACACAGTTGAAAAACACAAGCACTTTTTTCTATCCTATGACATTCTTACAGCACCAGGAGAACAGATGCATGTGTAGAAACAATGACCACAAAGGAGTGAATCATTTCTTCTTTTTTTGCATATATTTACACTGTCTTTTGGTCAGTGTTCCTCACTGACAATTTCCGAGTAAGAGCAGTGAATTACCAGACAGGATCCAGGGTTTATTCGAGGATCAGAATTGTAGAGGTGCTGAACATGTCGGCGCCAAAGCACATCCAATGGGGGGACATTCAGTTCAGCATGGGGGTCCTTCACGTTTTTCTACTTAAAGAGACCAATATGCCATGACAACCACACACACACACACACACACACACACACACGTACAGAGAGATTAGGGCGTCAGAGTGAATTTCTTGAAAGACCCTGTGTTGACCCGAGCATATGA